>JAPMOR010081454.1:163509-178872 GCA_026543865.1 Argiope aurantia | reverse complement strand
ATATATATATATATATATATATATATATATATATATATATAATTCGGAAAAATAAAATTTGAAAGCATTTTATTATAAAACAAAATTAATCTATTTTTTTAAATTAAGAACCAAACTACGTAATTTATAATATATTTCTTTTGGTGGAATTTTATAACTAGACAAAAGACTATTTTCTCTACTATTAATATAATTGTAACATCCGCTATTTATTATTATATTATTTGCATCCAAATTTTAATATTTTATACTCATCTAATTGAATTCATATGAAAAATTATCAAAAATATAAAATAGAAACATACATAAAACACTTAGCGTTTGTAAGAAAATATTTGAATAGTAAAAAATATTATATATATATTTTTTCCATTTCTTTATGTTATTAGAAGGAAAAAAAACCTAGTCAGAGAAATAGATTCTTATCTAACTAAACTGAATGAATTATTACTATTTTTATAAAGAGTTTATTAGTAGATAAAAATTTTACAATTGTGTTAATTAGTTATGTTACAACTGAGCAATTCATTGCTATTCTTCTATTGAAATGATTATAAAAAATTCTTAATTTATTTTCAGTATTAAAAAGATTTTTAATACGATTTTCTTTAAGAATTGTTTTCAAAAATTCTTACTTTAATAAAAAAATAGCCATTAATTCCATGCGATTCTCACAATGATTGCTTCTATTTAAATGAAGATGGTTTACTTGGAATTTATAGAATTCGGTTAGAAAAGTTACTATCTAATCGATAATTTATTATCCAATCAAATAATTTCGTCGTAAAATTCCTTGAAAGAAATAAACTGTAATTGAATATTAATGGATATCTGAAGTTCTTATTAATTCGGATGGAATAAAATTTATTATTTGTATTCAAATTTTTAATTAACTAATGAAATTAATTATTCCTTCTAAAAATAATTGAATATTTATAGATTTCTGTAAAAATAATTCTATAACAACTGATTTTACGATTGATTAGTTAATGCTTTATTAATTGAACCAACTAATCTATTGAAATAAGATTTCATTTTTTAATAATTTTGCCTTAAATATTTGAACAATTTAAAAATATATTTTCAGGACCAAATTTTAATTTAAAAAAATTCAAAATAACAATTTAAAACGATTCAAATAAAATATATATAGTAAAAATGGATGAACTTTTAACTTAGGAAAATTATTTGGAATTAGATGCATAAATATAGGGTGAGTTAAAGTCTCACCTTAAATTACAAAATTTTAATATAAAATTACCGTTGGTGATAGTAATGGATTTTTTAATCGTTGTTTAGCCCTATTATTATTTTTTTTACTACAAACAAGAAGATCAGCTAATTCATATATGTAAATGTAGATGAAATTCTAATTTTTAACAAAATTAAGTTGAGAGAAAACGTCCGTTTTGTGATTCCATGAAATAAAATCAGCCCATTTATTGAACATTTAGACAGACGATTCTTTTAAAAAACTTTATTATTACATTATTTCTTAATAATAGAGTACTGAAGATTTAGACGAGAGATGATGTGTCTAATGTTACATTATAGATAATGGCAATATAAGATGAAAAAGGAAAACACTGACATTTTTCGAAGTACAAAGAGAATAGACACATAAATTTGCTAAGTTATTTGATATATTTAGAAATTAAGAAATGTACACTTTACATAAAAAATGCACGTATCTAAATCTAATAGTTTCTGCTATATAAATTTTTATAATAGTAACAAGACTTTGCTTTATATTATATAGCATAAATTAAAATAATGTATTGAAGATTTCCAATTCATTGAGGGAAATTGTGGTTAATCAGTAGTTTGTAAAGAAAAACTGAATCCTTCCTGGTTACACAATGGATTTTCAAAATTAGGGATGTTATAGAATTAATTATTAGTAAAAAAAAGAAGAAGAAACATGATCAATTAATTAGCTATTTTGATTAATAGCCATTTAAATCAATAAAAATAAGAAAAAAAATGCTTTAAGAATCTTTTATAAGTAATTTATAAATAGTTATTTGTACAAAAACATAAAAATTTCCAACAGCAATACAAATGTTCAAAGAAACTGAAATTTAACTAACATTTATAATTGCTTATTTTTTATGAATATATAGGAGTTATTAATCCTTTACACTCGTAAAAATAATTAGATGCATTATTATTCAGTTAATACATGGACTTGTTTATTACTTCAAAACATAATTGCATATAATTGTTTTGAGTTGAGTTTTCTGAAATATGAATCTACATCTTTTTACCATTCTGTAGGTGTTCTCAACAATTAAAATTAAAAAATGAAGTAAATAAAATATCAAAATGATGCACTGTCTTAAATGGTGACTGAGAGACACCATCCGAGTGCAAAGGGTTAATATATAGGATATTCGTTGTTGCTCAATCACTTTTTGCCTCAATTGTCTTATTCTTTCAAGAATTTATTTTAATGTCAGCAGTTTTCTCAAGGAAATTAGATAATTTTACTAATTATGGTAATAAATTACACAGAGCAGTTACTTTTAAAACGAATTTATTGTTATTATTTTGAAAAACTCTTTGTCTTAAAAATATGTCGGAAATCATTATTATAAATGTTATGGAATCTTAAAATAAATTATTCTTATTTTCAGTAACAGATGCTGCTGCTATATGGAATTAAACCTTAAATAAAATGAAAGAGAGAAATAGGTTCAGAAGAGTATTGAAATGTTTTATCTTTAGAATTTTAGTTATTATTGTTATACTTACGTCTCATTTTAAAACAACAGGCTATTTTGAGACGGACCTCGTAATTCTGAATCGCAGTGAGTGGATGAGGCCGACACTTGAACCGGCACTTTTTTATATTTCTGCTGCACAACAATACGAGTGCCTGCGGCATCATTATATTTTAAAAAATCGAGACTTGGTTTCATAGCAATTTATCGGGGAAATCGGGTATCGAATTTGAAACCCTCTGGTCCCGAACGTGAGATCTTACCCCTAGATCAACACAACTATACAAAAGTTCAATTTGCTTGGTCGTGTTCCTACAAGAATGAAAAATCAATTATAATATTTCATCTTTAAAGACATCAAACATATCAATTTAAGCAAGAACTTAAATAAACGGTGATAACAAGAACTTAAGATAGAATAACGAATTAAATGTATAAAAAAAACCTGAACTAATGTTTTATATTATGTAAATATGCAATATATTCCTAGATTCAATTTGAATAGTTTATAGAGCTTAACATCTCATTCAATAAAACTGAAATGTATGAACTCTTAAATATATTTTTCAATAGAATAATGCTCAGATTCAATAAAATTGAAATATGCAAACTGTGGAAAATATTTTTCAATAAAACAATGTTCAGACAGTTTCTTTGATGAGAAAATTGGATTACATAATATATAGCAGGTATTGTGATGAGATAAATTTCTTTCTTTGATTGAAGAAAATTACTGTAATTATGAAATAAGTTTTTTCTTACTTATATAACATTTCATTAAAAGCGAATTAAACATTGCAAAAAGAATTAAGGAATTCGGATCTGAAGTAATAATATATGTTTTATTGGATATAATTGTTATCATTTTCAGTTATTCTTGATATTATTCATAATATGCTGTATTGGGTACAAATGTAGCGATTGTAAGATATTCTAATTTTCCTTTAAATGAGCAGGAAAGTTTTATCAAATGATTTAATTTTCTACCAACTAAGAAGGAAGCGTTTTAACGTTTCTATTGATAAATTAATAAATTTAATAAATTAATGAATTTAATATTATAACGATCAGAAAGTCCTAAAAAATTTTTTATTATGAAATAATGAATATAGAGATAAAGTTTCTTTATTTAGCGTTTCCTTCAAACTACTCTGTGCCTTATTACTATTCTGTGCAACATTTTCTTTTTTGTCATCGCTGATACAGGGCATGAAAATGTGAATTCCTCTAGTGTTTCCATTGCTATACATCACCTGAATTTCAGAATAAATGTGAATTCCTCCAGTGTTTCGATCGCTATACATCTCCTGAATTCTAGAATCGTTGTTCCCAGAGCAAATTATCAAGAGACTTATGGTAAGGTCAGGGTAATTAATTATCCGGTAATAGAAAATATGATACTTTGTTAAGCTATTTGATAGCTGGGCTTCATACTCTCGACAAGGATTGCAGAGTTGCAATCAGAGTTTTGTTCGATTACATTAACGTCAATTTCGAAAACCACCATAGGGATATTCCATGACGTACCTCGAAACTTCGTACCTCTGCCAGATGACGAGGATGGCTCCTGAGTTGCATCCACTCTTGAAACTTTTACATCACACCAACCTGTAATCACGAGTTATGAGCAAGTATTAATCTAATGAATGCTGCATAATATTTTTCAATATTTATTAAATGTAAAATGCATGCAATGAATCTTGCATATTGCGTATTTACTGCATGAATAAGTGCATATTGCATATGTCTTATATACTTTTACCTGCTGTAAATCAACTTATACGAGTACACGAGTTGTTCTTATTCCAAGTGGATAAAATCTGTGACAAATTGACCAAACGAATATCTGCATGTTATTCATCTACAGTTACATATCTGCATATAATTCATTTACAGTTAAAAAGCGTAAAAAATTGGGATAGAATAATTTTTGTTTCAAAATAACTATGCTATATATAAAATAGAATGTCATTTTAATTCTAAACCCCTCATGGAATATTAGGGCAATTTAACACATACGAATTATTAATACTGTATTGATATTAAAACAATTAATACCAATACATAATAACATATATTACACAAATAAACTACGCGCACTATTTCTTCTAGATTATTATCTTGGTATCTGTATCACAGAAGGATGTGCTTTATTGTTTCTGGAGATTTAAAATTCTATTATTAATAATATATATTTAAATTGAATTATTGAATGAATTGCGCCTTCTTAAATAGATAATAATATAGAAATCTTTCATGTTAAAGATTCATTTCTGATAGATAAGAAAATCTGGGAATATAAGAATATACTTTCATCTATATAATTATGCTTGAATTCTACTGAAAAATTTATTTCAAAAACTTAGCATATTTTATTGAATATTTTAAATCATTGAGAATTTTATCTTACTATACGAATATTAGAAGTTTTCTAACATGTTTAAAATTTTCAATAAAGAATTTTTAAATATAATAATACAACATTATGACTATTATATAATAGCATGAACAATCAGCTATTAAAGACATACAATTTAAGAATGTTAATTCATTATACAATTTAGGTTTACGAATCAGGTTATAAAATTAACAATTAGGCTTAAAAGTACTTATTGCTATTTCATCTAAAGAAAGAGTACGTACTTAATATGTCAGAAAGCAGCCTAATTGATTTTGAAAATCAGCCTACTTAATAGAAGGATAAGTTTGAAACAATGTTTATTATTTATGTTTAAATAAATTCTGTGTAAATAACAGAATAATCGTCTGCTATAAGAAACAACCAATTTTTATTTGCTTAGAACATCTAAACGTTTTTGATGATTTTCATTATTTTAAATCAGTGATTCTGGAAACAACTGCTCATTAAAATAATTTTAAATTTCAAATTTTGATAGGCATGTGACGTACAATTTTTGAAGCGCTACACTCTTTGAATTATTAAACTACGCATTTCCGTTATTTTCCAACTATATCTTAACACATCCATTTATACATATAACAGAAAAGATTAGCAGTATATAAAAATGAGGCACATAAAAAATATCTCATTGCATTGATTTTGATTTGACCTTTTTTTTATATATGATTACTTCCTTTAACCTAAATTGCACCACAATGAACTACGAAATTTCAAAATTTGTACTAAAAATATACCTTATACTGAAATCTAATCAACGTAATGAAATAGGCCTAATCTTCAAAACTTGAATAAACAAGGGAAAAAAATGGATTGAAATATTGAAAGTTTTCTGAAAACTATTTCGGTCTCTGATCATAAATGAAATATATTGTTGCAAAATATACTTAAAATATTTGTTTAAATGTTTAAAAATAGAAATATCTATGCAGCAAAAAAGTTAGTGTCATTAAAAAGATTTTTTTAAAAAGTTTTAAAATGGTATAAAAATCAATATAACCTTAAAAGCAATATTTTCGGAAGTTGTAGAAGAAAAAACATCAAATTTTATTTATTTTTGTTTCGTATCCTAATTTTTTTTTTTAAAAATCTCTCCAAGTTATGAATTTCTGTCTTTTAAAGTATATTTGTACCAGATTTTGTCCCACTAAGTCAAAAGAGTTTTCCTATACAGAGCTAACATCCACTCATTACTAATTCCAAGGGAAAGTAGGCAGGACATGTATTTTACATTTAATAGTTTTAAGTTATTTTTACGAAATATTAAAATCACATTGTGACATGAAGCTACGATCTCCTGTCGCGAATTAGTTTTTGTCTTTGCTTGCAGAATTATTCGTTAATGTAAAAAGCACTAATTAGCGCAAAAATATTTACAATAAAAGAAATTCACATCATAAATAAAAAAAAAAAATAGAATATTTTGAATACAATAAAAAATATTGGAAGAAACTTTATGAATATCCCGTCGAGTCCATACACAAATTTCATAAATCTCAAATAAATAAGCTTAAATATTAAACAATAAGGTAACATTTAAAAATCAACCAAAAATATATCGACTACACAATTTATAAAAACATTCATTTGTAAAAATATGGATACTTTTCGCAAATGTACATTCCACTGTGTATTTAATTTATTTCTATCATCGGAGTGAAATGCAATTTGTTATATTAAACACTTCCCAATATACCAGAAAAATGAGAGGAAATGAAATAATCTTATATATATACATATAAATTATGGACACATTGTAGGATTTATCGAAAAATAAAAACATAAAGAATGAAATATAATACTCTCAGAATGAATAGATAAATTAATCAATGCAGTACAACGATTTTTTTTAATTCTAAGAAGTATTTTGACATAAGAACACTGTGAAATGAAAATATTAAAAATCTTATAGAGGAAACGTTAAAATTCTAAGCTGCTTATTATAATTTATTGGATAAAAACTACATAATTGTAAGTTTCCCTAATATTTAAAAAAAAATCTTTAGATATTTAATACAATTCTATTAGCAAGCTGTTTCGGAGATTCTTATTTTATAAAACTGTAGTGTGTAGTATTATTATTCTATAAAATTATCTCGATAAAGTAATTCAAATGGATCGAATAAATTGATTATTTATTGTAAAATAACACCAATACTCGATACTGTTTTGTTAAAATGAGTGAAATTCCATCGGAGAAATACAATAATATTGAATTCACATGGCCATTGAAAACTATCCACACTAGCTTATTGATTCGAACGATGGGAAACTTATTATTATATTTATCAAAAATTTGAACTAATTAATTAATTTGTCAAATTAATTGTGTTTTACTGAATACGTAATCGAATGTAACAGAAGTCTGAATAGTAAGACTGATTTTGAAATAGATTAAGACATTCTAAGAATAACACAATTAACTATTCCACAGAAATTCAGTTTAGGTTTCATTGAAATAGTTATTCTGTACCCTCCAAATAGATTTCGTAGATTTTGAAAGGGAATAATTCAAATTAATGGAATAATCAGTTTATGTATTCAAGATAATATATCAATAATAATGCATTATTGAAAAGTGGTATTCTATAACATAACAAATTTGTTTGAATTACCGATTTATTAAATTATTTGATATAACTAAAATCTATAATAGTGATTAAAAGAAAATATGAATTAATAAATAAATCCTGTACAAAAATTTCAATACCAAAGTTACAAGATTTTGCGGGAAAACGCCAGTAGTTATGTGGTGATTATTTTATGTAGCATTTAGCATTGCGGGAGGACTTTTCATCGGAGCCTTTGCCTTTTCAGCGTCAGTGCCTTTTCGTTTTTCCTGAAAAAAAAAAAAAAAAACACTTTGAAATTTTTGCCACACGTGATGACTTTACTTCCTATTTAGATCCAGACATTAATGTTGTTGTTGTTGTTTTTTATGGCACTTGCCATGGACAAGTCCGCTGTTCAAAGCCGATTTAAGCCTGAGGAGGAGCGCCTCTTGTTTCTATAGTAGCGCCATCTAGGGCCAAGAGAACGACTTAGCTACACACACGTCACAACCCTTTTTACGGGGCTGACTTTATTCATGCATTTCATTCACTCAATCACAGATCGTAATTTAGACCTGATTCAGAGAACGATCACCCCTGATACAGTACCCCCCAGTGGTATTGCTCTCTACATGGATGACTTTGTGACCACGACAGATTCAACGCGCGTCAGCCACCAAGCACGCGGGGAATCTTCGGCGGGCGGGGTTCGAACTCGCAACCAAAGGGACGCGAATCCTACGCTCTACCAGCCAGGCTATCCCGGCCTCAGACATTAATGTAAGTTGACTATGATGCTGTTCCCATTCATTTAACTGTAGCGTCCATAACGATATAAAACTACATTTGACCAACAGTGAGTTGATCAATGATCAATCACTCGTGGTTCTGCAAGACTGTTAAAAAGAGATTATTTTCAATCCATTCAATTACTTAAAGAATTTTCATAACTAAGAATCTGCTGTACTGATTGGAAGAAAATCTAAAATAAAAGAATAAATCATATACAAGTATTACAATACCAGGCTTACAGAATTGCAGGAAATGTAAGCTTAATACATATAACTCGGAATGAAATATCAATAAAGCTTGAAAGTGTGTCGCTGAGTAATATATGGGGTTAAATAGACGGCTCAGTTCAAATAGGAGTGGTTCCCAATTTTCTTTCAGAGAATCTTCATTACCGAGAAGTGAGCACTACAATCCTGGGCGCCATGACAGAATTGTGGAAAATTTCTTTATCTGTATTTACTATGCCATTTCGTGTTACCAGAAATAGACACTTGGTTGGCGCAACTTCCTGCACGACCTCTCTTGTGGATCTAGTATAATATGGCTTCTGCTCATTCAGACCACAATGCATCAATCATTAATGCACAGCAAGCACCATTATTCATAGTGCTGGGGAATGTTACTCCTATTATAAGAGCAATGGGAAACAGAATTTTCCAAAATATAGTGGTGGAGATGCGAAGGTTTGCATTACAGCTCACCAGTATCACTTAAAACGCATTCTATATTCATCTTTGTTGATGTACACCAATTATTATTATGTATATTCATGTATAAGTCTTTTCACTTCTCTGTGAGCAATGTAAAGTATCATCTGATATCATTCTTCAAATCCTAGTAGCAAGGCCTTATATTGCATAATATTGCATGATATTTAACAATATTCTCAATATTGAGTAATATTGTAAATATTGTATAGTAAATATTATCATACAATATGGGACAATATTGTGAAACATTATGTGCTCCTGGGAATCATACATGTCGATTTATATAATATAGAATGAAATTATCACAAAGCGGCGAATTTTCACTTAAGAAACTGTTTCATTTGAAGAATTGTTTATTTCTAAGTTCAATTCCATACTTCCAATTATAGTGAGTAAAAATTTTCCAGACGTAAAGGATACAGACTTGTACTGATGGTTTTTTATGGATCTGCAAATTCGAAAGGTCCGTAGGGTTTGAGGACTATTTTACGATTACTTGAAGTCTAATTTTGTGCTTTCACAATTGACATGAAAAAGTCATAAGCAAATTAAAATCGAATATATATATATATATTTTTAATTGTAAAACCTTAATATTAGTACTTTTTTACGTTTTTGAACTTGTTTGCAATTCAACTGTTGTTGTTTTTTCAGTTGACTGACTGATTATAATTCAGGAATTATGACAAACTTTTTATTTGAGCCTTTATGACGCATTAAAAAAGTTGTGTTTGATTGATTTAACACTTTAAAATTCAAATTAAAATGCAATTTGAAATAATTTTTTTATAGGAAAGAAACTGAAATCAAGTAAAATGAAAGTGAGCTGCTATTAAATGTTTTATTTTTTTCAGTATGTTGTATAATTTGCTACTTAAAGATTCGATAGATATTAAGTTAAAATTCATAATACATATTTGATTTCTGAAATTTTTATGAAAATTTCATAAGGTAGGTATCTCATAATTTCATTGCCTAAAAACACTGAATACTGTCTGGGTTTAGAAGACGGTGAAACGAACTTGCCTACTGTTTTTCAATGGAATATTAAACTTAATTGGGCTCCAACTGTATTAAGAATTCTAAATTTGACGATTCTTCCCAAAATATTTTAATAATTATCAAGCATAATGTTATAAACCAAAAATATCTTATGGTAAATAAATATTTTACTTTAATTATTTGGTTCCAAGTATTAACGTATGGTTAATTAATTCATTATGGTTATAATGTAAGGTTGTAATATTGTTTCAGTATATAACAGCAAATATATGTCAATTCTTACTTTTCTGTGAGATTATAAGCAATTTACTTGTGCCTTGCCCTCTTTTAAATTGGGTAAACTTGATATTCAAATTCTTTACAGATTAACTTATATAAATTATTTCTAAAATTATTTTTCTATTTTATGTTTCAATAAAAATAAATCGTATCTAAAGTATATTAAAATATCTTGTAGAGATATTTAAAAACTTAAGGTAAACGTATTTAAAAATATGTTCACAATAGGATTGCTTTATTTCTTAGTTTTTTTCTTTGAGAAATTTGAATTATGAAATCTACAAAAAAAAATTTTTGAAGAGAAAATTTATTAAAATTATTGTATACTACTAAAATAAAAAAAATAAAAAGTGGCAGCTTGTGTTTCATTTTCCAGTGTCAATGTCGATAAGTAAAAATTTCCTAACTTTCCATTAAGCTATTCGAGCAGATTATATATATAAGAATGAAAATATCTTTGTAAACAATTAATCCAGAAATTTAAATCAAAACTGTAGCAAAGTGTTCTCTTATTGGTATTTGACGAGACAAATTGTCACAATTCTAAAATATTATTATACCTTTTATAAGATCACGAAATAAGAATTTAAAAAAAATCATATTTCCTTTTTCTACTTCAATTCAAATACCGAAAATTATTTAAATTATTCTTCGAATACATTCTCAACAAAAGTCATTGTGCCATACCGAAATGAATTAATATTTTAATTAAAATGATTTGAAGGAGAAATTGTGTCAATTTAAGAGAAGCCGCTCTACTCCAATTTATTGGAATTAGTTGCCGCAATTAATACCAATATTTGATAACCTCTTGTGTGATAAAATAAATTGGCTCAATATTCCTTAAGGCAAATTACTGATCGAGTGTATATCGTCGTCATAAATGCTTCATTGTTTAGGCAGATATGAAATTCCAGTATTATTATTACTCTTAACCATTGCTTATAGTTAACTAATTAATCTATTTAATTGAAAGTGTCTTGTTAAAAGCATAATTGATTTCTAAGAAAGACTTCTATACCACCAGTTCAATCAAGATAGATTTTCGTTACAGCGTAGCAAAAGCTTATATTAATAGAATTAAATAATCTATCGTAATAAGATGCCGGTGTTCCGTTGAAGAATTTATTTTGAAAATTTCATCTACGGTTTCGGTTAGATAAGAATTGGATAATAAGATTAGATTGATAAAATTTAATTTGAGAACAGGATTTACCAGATATTTTAAGAACTGATGTAATGATATTTTAGGAGTTGATGATTTAAATAATGACATTTGGGTTAATATTTTAAATATATATGAATTTGTATATTAAATATCATAATACTCTCTATCTATTTCAATTAATAAATGTTGAATGTTTATATGTGTGCATGAGTGTGTGTTTGTGAGTGTGAGCTATCAAAATTTGCAAATATATAGTTTTAATATGTAATCTTTTTATTTTCTTGAGATATTTTTGAAATTTTTATTGCTATTTTAATTAATTAAAAGATAAGCGAAATAAGGGTTTCCATGCGATAATTTCTGAAAAATAATAGCTTCAGCATTAATTTTTACATCATCTTAACATTCAAAAGTTTATTTTTTTAATCCCACCATTTTAATGTAATTCTATTTAGTTAATTTTTATATTTCAAACACATTTTGTTTTCCATATAAAGTGTGTTTTAGCATAAGGTGTGATTTCAAGTAAATCTTTGAAATTTTGGTGAACTTATTATTAAGGGTTTACTTCAGAATCAAGTATTAGCTAAACATTTTTGAAGAACGCCCATTTTTAGCACAAATTCTCTTTCCTGTGATATAATTAGATGTAAAAAGATGAAGAAAGTAAATTACGGAAATGCGAAGCACCAATGAACAAAAAAGTGTAAGTTCTCATAAACAGTCTTAGTTATATAGCCTGAGTAAAAACTTAAAGGCCAGTAAAAAATTTTGAGAAAATGTAAAATGAAATAAAAGGGATTCAAATAATATTAATTATTAAAGTTCATTGATAAGAAATAAATGCCATAAACATAATTTGTAAATACATAATTATGAGAAACATGTGGTTATTTACAAAGTTAGTATTTCTGCCTGGGTAAAAACTTTAAGGCCACCAGTCATTTTTTAAAAATAAATATAATATAATCGTGTAATTACCGTTGCAACTATTAGCTTGTGACAAAGCTGCAATTTTCATATTTGTCATACGTTTCTTCGAAGTATTGGTGATCTTTTTAAGATGGCGAAGGGTAAGAAGTTAACTGATCGTGAAAGAGGACAGGCCGAAGATTTGTCTTCAACAGGAATGAGTAGTCGTGCTATTGCGATAAAGAAAGGAAGATCCAAGACTGTAGTCAACATTTTTTTAAAATTGAAAGACAATTATGGTAAAAAGAATGCTGGGAGAAGACTTAAAGCTTTGTCCTCGCGTTATGAAAGAAGAGTTTGCCAACTTCCATCTACTGGAAAGTACTCAACCAGGAAACTGATTCCGACGACAGGTTTAAAAGTTTGTCAAAAAACGATTTATAACACAATTAGAAGGTCTGGAAGGTTCACTTATACAGCAAAATTGACTAAACCTCAGTTACTGCAGAGACACAAAATAGAGCGTTTGAACTTTGACCTGAAAGTCATGACCTGGGACAACCAATGGATAGAAGTTATTTTTTCTGACGAAAAAAAATGGAATTTGGATGGATCAGATGGCTGGAATTTCTACTGGCATGATATAAGAAATGAAAAAGAAATATTCTCCAAGCGCCAATTAGGTGGAGGGTCTGTCATGATTTGGTACTGTTTTGCTTACTATGGCGTGGGCTCAATTGCATTCGTTTCAGGTAGAAGGAATTCACAAGGATACCAAAATGTATACATCTTTTGCCAAATACTGAATGTCTTGCTGGAGAAAATTGGAAATATCAGCAAGACAATGCATCGATCCATTCGAGTAACAGCACAAAAAATTGGGTTCCAAATCAACAATGTTGAAACTGTGAAAGGGCCAGCTAGATCACCTGACCACAACCCAATCGAGAACCTTTGGGGTGACTTAACAAGAAGAGTTTATGCAAATGGGAGACATTTTACATCAACAACAGAGCTGAAATCTACTATCGAAGATGAATGGTATAAAAACGACCCCACCCTTTGTCAAAAACTCGTTTCCTCCATGAAAACAAGAATATTTGAAGTAATTCGTAGAAATGGCTCCTACACAACCTTCTAAGAATTTGTATTTTTTTTCTTATATGTTATTTTCTATGTTGGCCTTAAAGTTTTTACTCAGGCTCAAATATTCATCTGTGTGTTCTGTAATATTTTAAAATAATAAAATATTTGCAAATTAATTTTTCTACTTTTTTACTTTTATTTAAGCTCAATAATTATCAATCAAATGGTATTTTAATTCCTCAGTTTATATGTTTCCATTTTCTCAAATTTTTTTACTGACCTTAAAGTTTTTACTCAGGCTGTATGTCTGCCAGAATCTGAAGTAAGATAATATTTTGCTGATAAACTAATTGACATGAACTTTCAAAAAATATCTTATTGAAATTTTCACATTCAGTAATTCTGGCAAACCAGTTGGTCACCTAAAGCAGCGAAATGTTTATAAAAATTATCTTTTATAAAATAAACATTTATAAAACTTTCGATTTGGATACCAGAATAAAAATAAATAGTAACCTTAATCAAATTTCTCTTTTTCTTTTAATTTAAAAACTAACGGCTTTTTTGTATCACGCATGCGTGGAATGCAAATCTACTGTGTAATAAAAAGAATGCAATAACTTCTGCTGAATAATTTTTTTTGATTTTTATGATTTAAAAATAAATATGCTGTAATGCACATGTTTTTATTTTAATAAGTTTTTATGTTCATGATTATAATTTTTTATTTGTAATATCATTTTAACAGAAAACTCATTTTTTTATTATTTCATCGAAATTTGGATAACTGAAAAATAAGAGAATCACGATAAAATTATTTGTAATCACGTTACAAGTCATATATCCCAGTCGATTTCTTGGATTATCCTCATTCGATTCTATTTATGGAAAATGGAGTCTAAGAATTAGCAGATCAAGAAAAAAGTATCAACTTTAAGCTTAGAAAGATAATAATAATATTTTCATAACTAATATATAATTAAAAATAATATAAATAGTTATATAATATTAATTAATAACAACTAAATGTGATAATATTTACTGTAGATTAAAAATATGCTAAAATTCTAAAAATAAACCCTAGTACATAAGTAGCTTTAAAATAAATAGTGAACCGAATGACGACATTTAGAATAAACATACATGGTGGATACATGATACAGAACAGAAAACTATCAGGAAATGAAAAATATTCTTATATGGTTCTAGTTTTGATGTCTAATCAGCTAAGATAAATTCTGATTGCATATTATTTGATAGCATTACATTGATAAAAAATTCAGAGGACTCGAGAAAATGGGAAGTTACCTATCCGTTAGAACTAAACAATATGAATGGCCTTTCCTTTTCTTTTCTAATTCAATAATAAAGTTTTTATCACCCTTCTCACTCTCGCATAAAAATGTGGACTTCTATCAAGGCCTTGAACATTATGAGTGCTTAAATTTTTATTTTCAAACTCTCACACATGAAAGTTGTGCACTTCATGGTATTCTAAAGATAAATCCATATTTGTATATAATTGGATTTATATAACCACTGGCGATTTGTCGATGAACTGTTACTAAACAGCCAATGGGCGTGAGATCACTATATTTTTTTGTTTTGGCAATCAGTCATTGGGATGCGAGTTAATTCATAAGTACTAAAAAACCAAATATGTATTTTAGTCATCTTTTTTTTCAAAGCAATTGAAACAAAAATTTGGTACGTAAATACA
>JAPMOR010081454.1:144771-163499 GCA_026543865.1 Argiope aurantia | reverse complement strand
TTGTCTATCTCAATGTTTTTCAATAATTCATAATCCCACAAATTGTCAATTGTCTTGTTGTTTCTCGGAATCGCAGAAGTTTGAAAAGTGGAGATTAGTTAAAATCTTGAGTTTGATTAATTTTTTAAAATTTATTTTACGATTATAACATTTTTTTTGTATACTTCAAATACGAGGAAGTAAATTAGAGAATATGGTCTCCTTCAAACTTTATCACATAATCTCTAATAGGGTGTTATCAAAAGAGCATTAGCGTTTAATAGTCACAAAATATTAAACTTTGGCGCGAATTTAGCATTTTTACTGAATTATATCGTGATGTTTGGCAGCTTTTCTGGCGAATAATCCACGCTATGTAGTTAATAGTAATCTGAACATTGAATTTGTGGTTTCGACACGTTTTACCAACGCAATGGAACAAAAATTTGATACAAACCTCACTTGTAGTCATAACATCAAGCACTAAATTTGATATATTTATGCCATTGTGTTTTTGAGCTGTCGCGTTTAGATACTTCAGATGAATAGACGGGCAATCCCTTGTTCGATTTGGCTCAAAAGTTGACATGCATATAATACCGGTGCATATTACACTGCTGCACTGTTATATAGTACAATGCAGAAGTTAATTCTGTGCACTGATTTTTTTAAAATTAGCTCTCTTCTCTATCGTGTTACCTTATATTCGAATTGCCGGATAGACAGATTTCATCTGAACAGAGTTACTCAAAATTTGATAGGGCCGCGGTGGCCTGGTGGTAAGGTATCGGTTTCGGAACCGGAGGGTTTCGGGTTCGAGACCCGATTCCACCGTAGAACCGCCGTGTAAGGGAGTCTGTTGCACGTTAAATCCGTCCTGACCAAACGTCCTCCCGCTGGTGTGGTGTGGTGTGGAGAGGGGGGGTGCCAGCTCAGGTGTCGTCCTCGTCATCTGACCGCGGTTCAAAATTACGAGATCCGTCCCAAAATAGCACAAGTGTTGCTTCAAACGGGACGTTAATATAACTAAACCAAACCAAAATTTGATAGAAATCTCCGAATTTGGTGCAAAGCCAATATACCAAGTTTCATCTATCAAGCTCAAAACAATTTTGAATTACCTTTATCACAGATAGATGTATAGGAATTTTTCAAACTCAGAGTGGTTTGAAACGTGGATATTTGTCAAAATCTCGTGGTCGAATTTTTTTTTGATGATTGCAGTACTTTCTCTACATTTTAAATTAAAATAAATGTAATAGAGTTCCGCAACAATGATCAATTCGAATTGTAATAACGATAATTTTTATTTGCGTTGTCACGTTTACTTTTAAAATATCCCACTATAATTCTACTTACAATTTCCTTTTGAATGAGCTCCGCAGCTTAATTTTCATATTATAATTTAATCACTTGTTTAGTGAATATATTCAAAATGATAAAATATTCAATCTTTCGCAAAGGTTGATTATTTTATGTAAAATTCACTGAAGTTAGCTGGGCAGCCAACAATTTTTGGAAATTATATTGACTTACACCATAGCTAAACATCGAACAATTTTTTTCACTAAATATATGCAAATCCAGCACGCAAGAAAAAAAATATTGAACAAAAAAAAGTCATCTTCATTAAGGATTCAATCTCTTTGTAAATCGCCATTACTTCCCAAAATAATATACGCTTAAAAAAGCACCTCCCCCTCTAATGGAAGTTCCAAAAAAGCACAGAACCTTTTCCCCCAAATATTCAAATAGTTTAATCATCTTTCTCAACAGCAGATTATTGAGAGCTTATTTGTATGGATCGGAAAGTCAACATTTGCCGATAGAGTTTGCAAATGAGGACAAACTAAAAGCAAAATTAGAAAAAAAAATCAACTTTTTAAACGCTGTTAGGAAGAGAAAAGAAAAGAAAACTTTTGAGAGAAGAATTCTTCCCGGAAGTTTTAATAATTACTCATATTTCCGAGTTTGAAGTATAAAGTAATGTATTCCTTCAGGACTACGTGATTTTTTTCTTCTTCTTTTTTTTTCTTTTTGTTTCCTGATTCTGAGGAACAGAAAGTTAAATTATAAAAGTACGTATAATGAACTTCCCTTCGAACAATGTTGGATTTAGTGAAGTAAAGAATGAAGGGTATATTTTTGCATGCGAAGAATTTTCCAACAGTTATTCTTTGTTCTAGCAGAAAACAATGTATAATGATGAAAAGCATTATGCAATTTTAAATCACTTCTTTTCTTAAAATTCTTTATTTAATAACATGTTATGCATCGCTGATTTATAAAAATGAATCTCCCTCTAAGTCGTAGGTGCGTGTGACGTGATGTCTGATGAACCTATAAAGAAAAATTAAGACGAGCATCAAACAAAATTTTCCCTATTAGGTTGCGTTTCGCCCTTCTCAGAAATAACTCTTATTACTCATTCTCGGATGGCAATAATAAAATATAAACAAGTCATCGTAAAAATTGCAGATTACTTCATTGAACGTTTTTGCAGTTATATTTATCAGTTTGCTCAGCTAATGGAGCTAAAAAGTATTATTTCAAATTGTTTGGAAAGAATTCGTTGTATCATGAAATGGGCCATTCAGTCAGCGGAAAGAAAGTATAAAAGAAACAAAGAAATATGCTTCAAACAGAAAGTTAAATCAAATGCAAAATCATGCTTAACCATCAACAGTTGGATAATCATTATAATTTGTCAATGGAAATTGATGTCAATATCTTCCAAAACAATTATCTAACAGAAAGAAATTTTCAATCATATCAATTCCATTTCGGTATAAATTTTCCCTTATTTTTAATAACACTTTTTATTGAGTTGATACACAATTTATTTTGAAATGCCATGATAAAATTCAAACTTATCTATAAAAGTATTTATTTGCGTACGTTTGCGAATTATTAAGTCTGCAGTAAGATTTTCATTCTCGCTTTCATTTTACAATGTATACAATTTTAATTTGCAGTAAATTGATTCAATTGAATTCATATTTTTTAGCCATATCTAATAACAAGGTAAAATTTTTAAAATGCATTACAAATTAATCATTTAAAAGCCTAAAAAATAAGTAATCTAGGCGAGAAAGGTGGTCGCCTAAAGCGGATATTAGAAAATTTGTGTTTCGAGTGCTATACAGAGTATTTATTAAAACCCTGTCATAACCCAATTTTCTAACTTTATACTTTTCGCTTTGCCAGCAAATAAATTCGCCGCTGTGTGATGGAAAGTTTGACTATCTAGTCGCAAGGTCATGCTTAAGTCAACATATCTAGTCGCTATTGACTATCTAGTCGCAAGGTCATGCTTAAGTCAACATATCTAGTCGCTATTGACTATCTAGTCGCAAGGTCATGCTTAAGTCAACATATCTAGTCGCTACTGACTATCTAGTCGCAAGGTCATGCTTAAGTCGACATATCTAGTCGCTATTGACTATCTAGTCGCAAGGTCATGCTTAAGTCGACATTGAAAGGCCTTTTTTCAGAGCAGTATTAGCAAAGAACGAGTGGTAATAAGAGTTCTATATTTCGATAGCATGCATTTCCAAATACAGGAAAACGAATGAAGCAAAAAAGAAAACCAGAGAAAAAAGGAAAATTACGATTAAAATAGGTATATATTACTTCCCAATAGTCAAAGAAAAATGATTTTAAAAAATGTACTAGCACATTCAAAAAGTTTGATTTCAAAATTTTTACATGTCACAATATTTTAGTTCTGCCGGATTTAAAAAAAAAAATTAATCGGACACATATAACGGATACGTAGAGATAGATCATATATAGAAGAAAGACAAATACTTTTTGCCTGAGAATACAATAGCTCAAAGGGCCAGTCTGACGAAACTTGATCTCCACATTTTATAAAATAGAGGTTTTTTTAAATTAAATTTTGCTATAGGTCCATCCGTATATATGCAGGCATGTCAAATCCAAATAGAAATGGAAAATCCAAAACACAACAATCAGATAAAACCATAACCATAATGTACCATAAAGTTTTATAATTGTATATACTGATAGGAGTTCGACTTTTAACGAAATTCCTCAATGAATTAATTTTCTGTTTATCTGTTTATATGTGAAAATAGCTGAAAATCACTATAAGCAAGGGAACTGTCTTGACATCAATATGTGTGAATTCAAAATCTATATCAAGTTTTGTAAATAATTTATCAACGAAAGATATTCAAAGGAAATATTCTATTATCTTTGGTAAATATAAGACAGTGGAAGTGATCTCCCTGAAACCCTCTGGCTGTATTTATGAATTGTCCTTATATTCCGCGAGATTTTATAAAATGGGAGAACTTATATAAGACAAAGCAAAAGTAATGCTACAAACATTCCTTTCGTATGAAATGCACTTTTATTAGGTAGTGTCAAAAAACGATAGCATTCAAACACACAAAAAAAAACACCGCTATATGTCGAAATAAGAAAGATGATTATCTGCTCTTTCTAAAAATTGATTGCATTATCTCTGAAAAATTTCAAAAGATAATATAGAAATTAAAACATATAAAACAGCACAAAAAAACCTTCTACTTATTGCAGTTTCTCTGTCTTTTTTTATTTTTAAGAAAGAGAAATTAATATACCTATTCAAAAAAAAAAAAAAATCCGAGACAAAATATTTAAACACTTATGAAAGCCGGATTTCTTTAAGCAGTATTCATATGAAACGAAACATGGAAGATTGATTAAAAAAAGTAAGAAGGGAAAAAAAGGAGGAAAAAAATGCTATTTTCACGTACCAGTGATAAGCACTGTAATCCCCGCTTCAACGAAGAGAGAGCGAATGATTCTAAAATACAATAATTCTTATTTTATTCTTGTGTATGCATACTCGTTTGGATATCCTTAACTGTTTATTTGCAATTTAAATTGGAAACGCCCGAAGAAGTATGTAAATAGTTCTAAGAAATAAATTACACAGAGAGGAAGAGAAAAAGGGGGAAAAAAGGGACGAAAAATATATTAATACAATAAATCAGTTTACATTTTTCAAGATCTGTGCCTCATCCCAGGAAAGCTTCTTTCAACCGTTAGCTTGGAATATTTCTTTCATTTCCCGATTCAATTTGAATGTTTTCCCAGTTTTAAACTCTTTGGGGAAATTTAAGCGTCAGTAATTTATAATCAATGCTCGCAGGAAGGGAAAAAGCAAAAGGGGGGCGGGGAGAATGAAGAAGCGAATGAAAGATGAATTTTCGGAGCGATTAGTTCATTGAAATGAATGCCGTTTATTGGGCCGATATTGCCTAGATGAGATGGAAGTAATTAAATTCGGTTATGGTATATGTGCTGCCATCTATGGAGTGGATTGTCAATCCGAAACTCTCATAAAGTTGCTATTTGAATAGAATTATGAAATGAAATAATTGGTAATCGAAATACTAATATATAAAAATAGGTCTGACTAAGAAATAAGTATAAAATATTTATGTACACATTTTTAAAGGTATATTTTCTTTGTAAGTTTCAAATTGATCAATAATCTCACAATGAATTAAAACAAAAATGATTTTCTAGCTAAATTTCATTACTTTCCATGAATATAATATTTAGCCCTTTTACTTATCGTGAGATGTTCCAAACGTAAGGATAGAAAAGAATTTAAACGAATAATCTCTTGAAAGATAAATTGTCAAAAAATTTGCGAAATCGCAAAAAAATTTCTGGCTGGAATGGATTTTTATATTCTGATATGCAGGTATAGTTAATCTTTATGAATTTGATTCTAATTTACAGATATTCCAAAACTGAAGAAACAAATTTTTATAATAAAAGAGAACATCGATATGAACGATATTTGCAAACAAATCTCTTCACAGTACATTGCAGATGCAACACAAGTGTAAATGCTTGATTAGTCAAAGTAAAGTATGGAAACTGACGTGGGGTTCAAATATCATGGCCAGAAGCCCCACAACCATAGTTAATATCAGTTTCTTCTTGGCATTTTTGTCAGTGCTCAGCAACTCCTGCAGAATAGACTTCGAGTATGGATTGATAAAAATAATATGAACTTTGAACCGTCTGGAAAAATCAAAGTCTGTATCAATCAGTTGCTGTATTGTTAGTTTTCATTTAATAATATGCTTTATACTTATGCTACGTATAGATTCTTTTTTCTCTTTTTGTGCCTCTACCATTTAAGAAGAATTTTCGATCTTATTTACCGATTTAAATATAGTTATATCAATAAATACAACTAATGTCATTATTCTTCATTATAATATAAAATTGCAGATTAAGCTGTTTCTTATGTATTATTATCACGTCGTTGAAATTTTCTAATTCTTAAAAAAACTACATAAATTACGAAAGCATATAAAGAGGAATATAAAGTAAAATACAAAAGTACAGTTGAATTTCTTGATTTTAATTCCAGTAAAGTAAATTCTCGGAATAAATGATAGAGAATAGGGGCCAAAGGCAGTCGTTTTTTTTACCCTCTTTATTAATAAAGGTTTTGTAGGCACTTGTATGATAAATTATATTCAAAAAATATTATTTGCATCCAAATGCCTTAATCTGCGATCCAAGAGATAAACATATACACGAAGGAGCAATCAATTATATAGAAAGATAGAGACTACCCGAAAAGTCTGTCAGAAATTTTATGGCCATGTCAGAGACGGTGAGAGTTGGAATAGGGAGCTCCATGTCTTGAAATAAGGAAAAAAATGGATATATCAAATAAAAAACGCAACGCAGACAAACGGAGGCAGCATAACAACATAAATGTATTATTATAAATCGTAAACAATTATAAACCAAAATCAGTAACACAATTTTACTTACAATAGATATTTAAGTATTTTCCATCATCAATGCGATAAATACTTCATGTATTGTTATATTCGTGCAGCTGAGTTGTACTCTGTGCATTTGGAATTTTTTAAACAGGTATTGTACATTTTATTTTGTGCATCTTGTTTTTAATTCAAAGAGTCCCAAATAGAGAAACACGCTTTTGAGATTAAATCCTATATTCTATTTTAAAAAACCTTAGACTTCTTTATTCAACCTAATGTAAAGTTTTAAAAACTATTTCGTAATGTCTTGTAAAGGAGAAATCCAGTATTTCGATTTCTGCAGTCAAAAACATCAATAACTTCATTACAAGTAAAAACAAACATTTACCTCCATTTCCAACTAACGGTTACAGAGTATTTTACCAACAAAGCAAAAACTCGAAAACAAGATAGAGGTAATCTTATGAAGTTACGATTAACTTCATGGTACAATAATATACTAAAAAGTTACTAATTCTAGAAAAATTTATTATTATTTTTAATTTATAAATACAATTAGTTGAAATGAAAAATTATCTTTTGATAGGAAGAAATTAAACTTTCGGATATAATTCGATTCGAACAAGAGATGGAATTGTGAAATTGCTCTTGAATATATAGTTCGTTTTGTATGAAGCAAAAATCCCACATATATTTCCATATAAATACTATGCATCTAAATAATTGGAGAAATATAATAAAAGTTACAGAAATATATTAATGCAAATTGATTCGAAATGTAAGTGGAAGGTAGTAAGAAAATCTAAGACTCCATATCATTTAATTTTTTTTTAATACTTTAGAAATCTGCCATAACAAATTCTTCACACCATTTATTAATATTCCGATTTCCGTTATAATCTGGACATGAAAAAAATAACAACGGAACATTTTAAATCTTCAATTTTATGGATTTTTTTATTCTAAATCTTCAATTACATAAAAATTTTAATTTTTTATTTTATTTAGGTTTTTTTATTTTATTTAACTTTCACAGAAAACCCAATTTTTTTATTTATGCAATTTCATTCGCTTAAAATATTTTCCTTTTTGTCTTTTTACAGATTTTAATACATTATAACTTAATACTTAATACGTTAAATATAATATAGTATTATGAATTAAAAGATACTTAATAAGCTAAATATAATATCGCATTATGATTTAAAAAATTCTTAATAAGCTAAATATAATATGGTATTAGAATTTAAAAATTATTCCACTGACCTTTAATCTTATATTATAATTTTGACATCATTAATGATGAGACTTAAAATTAATTATGCATAGTTGAATATATTAATTTCAAACAAGATTTTTATAATGCAACTATAAAACTTTAGATGTTACATAATATTTTGAAACTTCTCGTATAATATTTTGTCTCAAGAATTTCGAGATTATTATTTTTTCGAGTTTAGATTAAATATATATTATTCATAAAGAGATGAGAACATCTTACGAAATTTTCACTAGCTATTTATCTAATATTAGACATGGAATTTATTTTAGCTAAATGTTAAACGTTATATATAAAAATACATTCAATATTCGAAGCATTTATTTTATTATATAATTTGTGTTTTAATAATCGATAAAAATGTAGTACTCACTGAAAGCAAAATTATGAAAATAAAAAGAAAAGAACATCAATTAAAAAATTAAAATATATCCTGTCACAGCATTTAGTGTGGTTATTACTACCATATTATCTTAAATAGTTTTTTTCATAATGATAATTGCTGATATAATCTTTAGAACTGAGTATGCTTTGAAAATTAAAATAATTACGAAGAAATTTCCATAAGAGAAGTCAAATCTATAAGTTTCTAATTTAAAATTTATCATTGCATAAGTTGTCAATTTTAATTTTTGTCCATTCGGAAAAAGATATTAAGAAATACGCATTTCAGATAATATAACAAATGAAATAATTCTTATTTTACTCTATGAGTCAGTTGGTGGAAAAATTCTAGTGCCTTCAAAGCATTGGATAGAAACAGAATGGTATTGCCCATTCAAAATAAGCGGCTGGGCACGATTTACTTTTTACCACTAGATTTTAGCTACGCATTCGGAAACGCTCAAAGCAGGTTTTGTTAGATAAGGGTATATGGGGTGAGTCTGAGCTCATAGGGTTGAGTTGCGATTTAAAAGTTCATTCGACATAAATATGCATAATATGCTAATCAAACTAATGAATTAAACTTGAACGCCATAGTGCATGATAAACTTTAATTTAATTTGTTAGATCAATTTTCATTTCGAAAATAGAACCCATTCTATTGAAGACGAATCGATAAATATGCATCATAACAATTGATGACTACACCACGTCTTAATTTAGAGCATCAATTTCACATCATTAACCCCTTCACATAGAATGACTGAATTTTAATTTGCAACAAAGTGGAAGTATTAAGTAATTTAAAATGCAAAAATCAATTAAAACGTTTCAATGTCTTAAATATCTTTATATTATTTGAGAAATTAAAATAATGAATGTCCAAAATAGGGTGTGTCACCTAATTAACAAGTTTATTGCATTCCCAAGAAGTGAACCCAAATGTGCATCGATTTCTCGTGCAGGGTATTTCTATATGAAACAAAAGTTCAAATATTGAAATTAGGACTGTAGTTTTAAGAACAATCGAAAATCATATTCTTTATAAATTAAATATTTTCTGTCATATTATTTAAATATCTAATATATGGGCAAAATTTAAAATGTAAGAACGGACATCATGATTTAAAAATTACCATTGAAGCATTTTGTGACAGTGTGTGGACTAAAAACACTTAAGAAAATATTAATCATATAATTCCTAATTATAACTTCTGTTTACGAATTAACTGACAAATAGCAAAGATTTACAACAAGAATCTCTAATCTAAAATATTTTGTTTTTCTTGATAACGAGGGATTTTTACCTTCTTTCCAGAACAACAGATATATTAAGTTCCCAATATAAGTTTTCAGCTTGCTAATGGAAAGAAAATACAATTTCTATCGGTATTGAATTGGGTAAAAACCTTTGATATCAACATTTTCATTAGAGTAAAAAGTAATAATGGTAACTTCTTTTCTTCTGGAAATATGCCGCCATTCATATTGCCATTGGATATAGATTTAATAACAATTCTGATTCTCGCTGTATGTAATATTTCAAATACCAAAAGTTCTATAATATATAATAAAGATTTATCTATCACTGCATCTATCTATTTTTAATTTATTAAATGCCAGATATATTATATTTGTCTCACAGTCCCTTAGCATATGTTTCCTTGATTCTTGGAAAAAAAGATTATCCATTTTTATATCTATATAATATATATAATATATCTTTTTTTCCAAAGATTATCCATTTTTATATCTATATAATATATATAAAAATATGATGTATCTAACCGCTCTATTTCTATAATAGAGTGGTTTTTTTATGCATAGGCGATTTAAATTATGCCTATGAAATTTTTAACCAATGAATTTATCAATGAAACTAAATATAAGCGCATATCTTTTTTAAATATAGAACACAAAGCCTTTAAAGGAAATACCGATACTAAATACGTCAAGTAGTACAAAAGATTTGAGAACTGCTGCTTTCAGCAAATTTTTATCTATATATCTCGTGACAAGCTACAACGAAATATATTCAACTTTGATCGATGATATATAAACTCTGGCAAACATTTACATCAAATAAGGTAGGGAAAAGGTTTACAAAATAGCACAAATTCGAAGCATTATCCATTATACATATTTTAATAAACAATTAAATATATATTATAATGAACTTTTAAACCTTTTTATTCTATGTTATAGAGAACATGTTTCTAATGTACAGCATTTCTTTAAGAAGGAGCAATTTCACGATGGAAGTTGGATTATGTATTTAGCATATTATATGAGGTTTAACTGACGAAAGGATGATTCATAATAGTATGTTTGGTTATAGGTGGTCAACACATTCTTACGATAATGTTCCTATATAAAGTCTTTTGAAAAAGGTCGCTTGCATAGGGAATGTTCAAAATATAATCATCATAAAAGATTACATAAGTTTGTGAATTCAACAAACTATAAGATATAGGGAAAATCAAAGTAAAATTTGATTCCGTAAGAAAAAATTTCACTTATCTGAGTGAGGGAAAGCTTTAAGCATTATCTTCTTTCATTTCTTGCATGTAATAAGTTTCCGTATTAAAGTCTCCTTGAATAAATAATCGATGCAATAATAGAAAGACAATAGATCCATAACAAATGTAACTTACTTCAAATTCACAGTAATTTCACACTATTACGAGAAAATAAAAAAATGATGCTTCAAACACACACACACACACACAAAAATGCATTTGCAAACACACACACAAAAAAATTATGTGTTTGAGATTAGTTTATGTAATATTATCACGTTCAAAACCTAATCAGTTAAAATGATATTATACTAATATCTCAAATTGAATAAAAATCGGTAATAACTCATTAGATGCTTCTAGTGATTCATGAATAGAAGAAACGAAAATATCTTTTGCAAGAAATAGCCTCAAACTATATGCAATCTTAATAGATTCCTTTCTTTTTTTCGAAAGATTAAAAACAGAATTCTTTAAAAGGATTCCGAATATCAAAATAAACACAAATAATGAATTTGTGTAAAGAAAATTGAGTATTTGTATAATACATTTTTCTACGGTGTTTAGATACTCTCTTGTTGAAATCATTGCCTCATGAACTGAAAACATTGCATACGCTTTTTCAATGTATGCATTTATGTATATGCTTTTCAACAAATCAAATCTCCATTTTGGATGAGGAATATATGCATTATATGATGCTATCACAGAAACGCAGATGTATAAACGAATACTAATTCAAATTCGGACATTTGCACTGTGAATGAATAACATATTCGAATAACGAATGAATAATAGATTTAGCTACACGAGTGATCAGGAATTGCAAACTGAGATTTAACATTTTGACTCTCTAGCAGATCAATTTTCTCATGTATCAAAGTATTGAGAAGTTTTCCAGAAGGATCTCTTAAGAGAAAGTTTTCGTAAAAAGTAATTCGAGAAAGAGTAGAGAACAAAAATTGACAACTGAGATTTAACATTTTGACTCTCTAGAATAAATTTTTCTCGTGTTTTTCTTGAATTGAAGGTTACCCAAGAGGATCCCATAAGAGAAATTATTCATAAGAATTAGTTCGTGAAAAAGTAGAGATCAGGGATTGTAAACTGGGATTTAATATTTTGACTCGTTAGAAGAACAATTTTTTTCACGTAATAAAGTGTTGAAAAGTTGAACAACAGGATCTCATAAGAGAAGGTTTTCATAAGAAGAGGTTCGAGAAAGAGTAGAGATCAAGGACTGACAAATCGGGATTTAACATTTGGACCCTCTAGAAGAAATTGTTCTTTTGGGATCAGAAGTTACCCAAGAGGATCTCATAAGGTTTTCATAAGAAAAATTTGATTAAATGTCGCTGAATCATGATGGATTCACTAAAATTAAGCAGAATTTATTATTATGGATGTTATTTCATAAGACGCTTCCCTAGCTCATATACATGAGAGAAAAGTGCGTTTAAAAAATTTAAACAATAATTTCTGCCATACAGAATGGATGGCCTCGTGACAAAGTCTTCATTTTGGAAATGGAGGATAAGTCCGTTGTCGAGTCGGGGGACTTCCAGCTTGGCCTTATCAAATCGATTCTACGTGTGTATATATTAGGGCTTGGTGCATGTTCAAATTTCTTCCAGGCTCATTTTTTATGAGAATTAGGGAATTTATTAAAAGTATGAAGAGAGCATAGAAATCCAAGCACAGTTTTATTAGTCGAGAATCTGGATTTTTTAACTCTTTCGCCGTATAACTCCTTATAAGTCTGCCAATCAAATTTCAATCTTTATTGAGGGTTTCATTGCTATAATACATCTGTGAACATAAGAAGAAAACAATTCTGACCCTTGTGTCATCTGGTTCAAACTGAGCAGATAGTTCGAAATTGGAATTCCATTCCCGAAACAGCCTTCGCGATAAATCAAAATGGGGAATTAGCATAACTTAAAACTTTAACTGAACTAATTATAATTATATTCTTTATGGGTAATGATAAGAATGCTAAACATTTTTTCACGGGCCTCTCCACTTTTTTATTAAGATAAGAACTGATTTAATTGTTTGGGTCATTTTTGGAGTAACAGCCATAGATTTAACCATACTGCGCCAATATGAAAGTTGGAGGCACTGAAAATGCAGATAAATTAGCCAAGGAAGCCAGAAATCTCAACATTAACGACTATAACGTTTCCATCCAAGATGCAAATGCAATAGCTAAATCTAAACTAAGAGACAAATCAATACCAACGAAACACTTGATTTGTAATATAAATGCAGAGAGATATACAACAAAAACTATAGGCAGACCGAAAACCAACCACCATAGAGGCATGAAGATCGACAGAGAGGGCAGGACAGTCTACAGGAACTGTGATAATTGCACAGATACGCAGCTGACACCATGCCACATCTTCGAGTGTCCAGCTATGAGTGTTAATCTGAGAGAAATGGGACCCTTGCCCCATTGTCATTGATAGACCTGTATGACGATAACATCAAGCAAATTGCAGAAGCAGTAATCAGGACTGATGATGATGATGATGTGTCCGCGTTACTACGGAAAGGAGGTGCAGTAGCTTCTGAGGGTAAAGACCCCTGAGCACCCGAGGGCAGAAGTCTGACTTCTATCTCATATGTAGATGAAACTCACACATTCGCTTGCACAACCCCTTTTTACAGGGGGGCACATTCACACACCTCACAGATGAAGAACAACCATGCCCGAACCGGGATTCGAAGCCGGGACGCCCAGATCACGGGGAAGATGCGTTACCACTATGCCAGGACGCCGGCAATGATTAGGAATCATGGATGCATTTGATTCGGCTATGTCATAGACACGACAAAAAAAAAGTTGGAAATAAATATGTTTTGAATCTTAAGTTATACTTTATCTACGGGATAAATTTAAATTGAAGTAACAGATTATTGGATTACTTTGCAATCCAATCCTTAATCCCAATCTCATTACTTTGTTATCTCATTCATAATTTAAATTTCATAAAAACATCGGTTTGTTTTATAAAAGTTGATATAACGTATAAAAAAAATGAAAAAAGCATGGACACCTACATTTCATGCATCCTTCCTCCTTCTATATTTGCAAAAAAAACAAACAAAAAAAAGTTCACTTTCTGTTAAAATCAAAATATTAGGCAAAGGTGCGATAATCGAGAAATCGTGTCAGAGTGAATCCTTTCGCTCCCTTGAACAAAAGCCGGTGAATTCCGCGGAAGCGCCTCCTTCCTGAGCTGGCAGACCGAAGCGGAAGTCACGACAATGGAATCGAAAAGCTCAATCAGGTTCTCCGGAAGTGATTAACATATCCGAAAGCGGCTGCAAATTTACGGAAGTAAGAGGACGGAAGTCCACGGATTAGCACCAGGCTGCCAAAATGTGAACTGGGGGTTCTTTAAACAGACAGATTGCAATTAGATCGAGCGTAGGAGGAGGAGGGGGATAGTCCAAAACGTTTCTGCTGGGAAAAGCAGTGACATGGTTATCCATTTAGGTGCGATTCTCTTATTTCAGGTCTACATTTTATACATTTGACATTGTTTTAACAATTTACCTACGAAAGGATCGATGCTGGGATGTTCTAGCTAAGAATGAAGCAAAGAAGAGTATAGATGTCACAGGAGTTAAATTAACTTTTGAGGTTGGGTGGATTTAAAACTATATCATCTTTTATTTCGCGTTTTATGCATTGAAGAATATGTTTTAATCCACTACGAAAATATAAAATTACTCATATAGTTTAATATTTTATTTAATTTTTTTTCTCAATCAGTTAGCAAGGCTCTGCATCAATGTTAAATGAATAAACAAGTGACAAATTTATGCAAATTGAAATGCATCAGTAAATGGTGTGTGCTGCTCTGATTAAGGTTGGCGTGTCATGTGGTACAGTGAAATTGAATTTTTGTCTTGCGTAATGGGATGTGTTGTTTTATTACCAGTGAATAAATCGATACTCAAATTTGTCCGTTTATAATAAACGTTATTTGATATTTTATACTAATTTTGAAACTGAGAAATGGTGGAATTATCTATGTCTCATTCTGTAAAAAAGAGACCCTCTGTAATGTGTTTTTCTTTCTTATTTTGATAAATGTTTTATATTAAATAATAGAAATGAATGTTTTAAAAAATCGATTATAATAAAAATAATTCTATGCAATAAAGATTTTATTTTCTTTAAAATCGTATGCGTCGAAGTTAAATGTTTTGCTAGAACAAAATAGCAACAACGAGAAAAAAAAAAGAAAAAAACACAGGGTGATTTGCTTTCACAAAGAACTGAAAATTCAAAAGAATGAAAAGGGATAAATCCAAGAACAGTAGTCTCCTCAAAGCTTTCTTGTGTTTTCTCTAACAGCATTATATACCTTCTCAACCTCCCACAAAATTGTGCATCTTATGTAAAATCATGAACGTTCAAGTGTTAAGATTTTTATTATCATGTGAGAACATGATGTTGTTTTGGTTTGAGGTTTTTGAAACCTAAAAATGCGTATGCAACAGATTGGTAATTTATCGCTTTTGTGGCATTAATTTTTCGCTTTTAGGGTTATTAGAAAATAATGCAGAAGGTTGTCACATTTGGCGATTTATTGCCAACTAATGTTGCAACTTGATTTTCAAATCATTCATTCTCTAAATTCTTCCGAATTGTCTTAATTAATTTAAGTCATTAACCAGTTTAAACCTGTTTGTAACAATCACGAGACTATCAAATAACGCATGCGTCGATATTTAGAAAAATGATAAGTCGAGCTCCAAATCTTTGTTTGCCATTTAGAAAAATTGAAAATGAAAGTTAAAAAAATTATATATATATATATATATATATATATATATATATATAAAGAGAGAGAGAGAGAGAGAGAGAGAGAGACCGATAAGGAAGTCTCGTGATTGTTTCAAACCGGTTAATGACTTTAATTAATTAAGACAAATAATGACATAAAAATAATAATAGTCTCTCATGATAACTTAAAATTTGCGATCGTAGATTTTATTTTTCATTTGTTTTTTGTTAGAATTTCACTCAGAAGAATTTTGTACTCAGTAATACAGAAAGAAAATTAAATATCTTTCATGCACCTATTTTTTTGTAAGCTTAAATCCAAAATTTAAAATGGAACCACAACTTTAAAGCATAAAATTTCTTTTATTTAAGTTACTGCTTTTTATAATTTCAATCGCACTAACTATTCAGCCTCGCTAAATGCATCTCTATTAGCATTAAATACCGAAAAACATTATTACAATATATTCCAGACATTAGGCGGCATTCAGAAAATTGAATAACATCTTGAGTACATCGCAGAATATCTTGTGCTAATAGAGTTGTAAAAGTATAGACCAATGGGTAACCAACTTTTAGACAAATATAATACAAACTACAATAAGGATCCACAAAGCTGATGCTAAAATTGTATACTAAGTTCAATTTATCCAAGATGTTATCTTTCTGAGTAAGTCTTTTAACGGCTGTGGTTCTAAATTTGATACATATTTACATTTTAGATGTTTAACCAGCAAACCGAATTTTGTCAATCTAACTCGTTACATTTTATGCTTTCCTTTCTACTTGCAATCTGACATCTAGTCAAACAATGGATTTCATACGAAAATTAATAGAAATATAGAAAATCAGTATAAAGTTGATACACTGAATTTCTTCCCTCTTGCTTTAAGCGTTTTTGAGTTATCATGTTCAGAGGCAGAAACACAGAGAGGTATGATTTGAAAATATGCTTTCCAGACTTAGGAAGGTCTGAAACGTGGAGATATGTCAAAATCTCAGTTCCGAATTTTTTTAACGATTACAACACTTTTTATTAGTGTATTTTATATATGAGAAAACAAATAAAATGACGTTTGCTCGGATAGCATAGAAACAAATCTGTTTTTTTAATGAGATCCCAGAGAAAGCCTTACATAGCATTGGCGTGTAATAGTTACAGAATATTTATCTCTGGCGTCAATTTGGCATCTTTACTGAATTACTATCGAGTCATTACAGGCGAGTGTTTTGGCATTTGATCCCTGAAATGCCGTTAATAGTATCCGAAAATCGAATTTGTGTTTCAGACACGTTTTACTCAACCTATAGAAACAAAAATTTGACACATAACTGCACACGAAGTCAGAAAATCTCATGCCTAATTTGATATATTTAAGTCATTTTGCGTTATGAGTTATCCTGTTCACGTGATTCTGAAAGTACAACCCGACAAATTTAACCTATTGCTGGATTAGGCTCAAAATTTGAAAGGTATTTACACTATAGATTTTAAATTTATGTACCGAATATTATCCATTTAGCTTTCTTTGTTTTGTAATTATCATGCTAATTTATATTCGAATAGCCGGACTGACGGACTTCTTATGAACAGATTATACTAACAATTTGATAGAAATCTGCACATTTGGTGTCAAGATCGTATACCAAATTTCAACCGTCAAGCTCAAAGGATTTTTGAATTTTCTTCTCACAGACAGACAAAACGGGCACTTTTCAAAAGTGTGTTTTTCGAAATGGGAAGATTGTAAAAACTTGGAGAATCGCCAAAATCTTCAGTTACAATTTTTTGACAATTACTATATCTTCTGTATACTGCGTATAAGAGAAAGTTAAAAGGGATAAAACATGGAGGTATAAACCAAACATAGGCGTGTTCAACACACACCAAATTTTACATTATACGAGAACTTTAGCTGTCGCCATATTATGGGTGAAAAGGCACTTGACTTGTTAAAGCTGTAGATGGTTCAATAGCTTTCAAAGGAGAGGTTATATCAAAACACTAATTAGATAAAGTTTACTAACGGATTCTAAAACTTTCCGCATTTTTGAACATGTGTTAGGATGGGTTTAATTCGACAAAATAGGGGTGAGAGGAAAGATGAAAGGAGGAGATGTTTACAATTAGCAATAAAAATAATTCCGGAAAAGCGCACATCTTTACGCGTCTGAAACTTTTGTGAGGTAGAATCGACGAAAAGTGGTCGTCTCAGAATACTAAAACGAACAGTATCAATGTTCAAATATACGAAGTGATGTCCTCCTTTCAGAATATATCTACGAAAGTAGTAACCAATTTTTTTTTTTTGCAATAATAGATACCATTTCTGATGATATGCAAACGAATGAACATTCCCAAGTCATTACTTAGACTTGTGTTTTATCATTTGCAAAGTATAATTAAAAATACAAATAATATAGTGATTTGAATGGTAAAATATGTTGCTATCAATTAATTCTGGTTCTATGGCTAAAAATCTAATTTCACATCATCCTTTTCATGCAGGTAACACTTTTCTATCGTCATGCTTTGTGAGTTATTGATTTGTAAATACGTTTTGGTATATTAATTCTATTTTATAATGGCAAATATGCCAAGAAAAAATATTTAGAATAGGTGACTAATTTGGTTCCCTTCTTTACTGCACATGTGAACAGATGTCATGCCATCATATATTTTACCATTATCTACAGTCTGTGTATTTTCTGTAGGTGGTTCAAGGTCACATTTTCTACCGCGTTACTGGTACCAGACAACCAATAACGAGGTAGAAAATGTGACCTTGAACCGCCTGCAGAAAATACATAGACTATAGTATCAGTTAAATTTTAGTAATTCATTTTATTCACACACCTAGTCATCGGAGTTTCTATTCATTCAATAGATAGGTTAATGCCTTTGACATAATATAGGGCTACATTAGTAATAGCTAGATCAATTTTTAATGATTTATGATCAAAATCCTAAATCTGAGTGCGGTCAAATT
>JAPMOR010081454.1:115964-144671 GCA_026543865.1 Argiope aurantia | reverse complement strand
TTCTATTCATATATATATATATATATATATATATATATATATATATATAACAAATGGAGAAGCAGATTTAAAAAAATAAAAAAATATATATTGAGAGAGTAAATAATGGAAAATACAAAAATATTCATAATTTTTTTTTAAGAATACGTTAAAACATTAAAGAACAATAAGTAAAATTATCTAATAATCTTTACACATAATGTTATAAAATATTTCTGAAGTAGTATAAAAACTGTTGTAAAGTATCTGAGATATAAAAAAGTTCAAATTAGTGAATTCCGAAATGTTGCTCGTAAATTCTGTAATTGATGTAAAAACTCAGTGAAATGTAGGAAAAATGAAATAATTCAGACTATTGAATTCCAAAATGTTGCTCATAAATTCTGAATATGATATTTTTTCATCCATGAAGTTTCAGGAAGGCGATTATTTCCACTTAAATTTTGATTAAACGGGATTCATTACCACAGATAGAGTTCGACTTCCAGCGGCATTTAAAATGGAATATCTGAAAAAAAAAATGTTAACATTTCATATTAAATATCACAAACAAATATTTTTTGAAAAGCAATTAAGAAATGAAACATTACTAACAATATTATTAGAAAAATAAATAAAAAAGTTATATTCAACTTTAAGCAAAGAATAGAAACAGAAATAATAATTTCATAATGAGAAAATTTTTTTCAATTTATAAGAATGTTCTTCATTTCAAAACAATTCCCGATTAAAAAATGTATTTTGTTTTTTTCATTTATAGGTCAGCCTAAACAGTGACAATTTCGCCATTGGCTTAATGACAAGATATGACAAAGTAATTTTATTCGAAATATTGTGCTTTTATCCTCTTGCTGTGGTCTTAGTCAACCTCATCCAAAAGATGCAAACCCATTATGAGCTTTAGCAGAGTATTTCTCACAGAAAACGACTATTATAGCTACCCCACCACCACCACCAATCATAACACAAAAATGGATTAATTTCATCAAAACGTTCTTGAGGAAAGAAGCCCATTTTCGTACACTGAAATGACGTCCCATTTTTATCTCAGATAATACCTAAATACCCAGTTTGACTAATATAAAAAGTCATATATTCTTTTCATATGAGTCCCTGACTGATGAATTGGATTAATTACATTAGATTAAGTGGGTCAACCTCATCAAAAAGAAACAAAAGCGATATAAGCTTTAGCAGAGTATTTCTTAATGAAGACAATTATTATAGATACCCACCACCACCATCAATTGTAACACAAAAATGGATTAATTTCATCAAAACGTTCTTGAGGAAAGAAGCCCATTTTCGTACACTGAAATGACGTCCCATTTTTATCTCAGGTAATACCTAAATACCCAGTTTGACTAATGTAAAAAAAGTCATATATTCTTTTCATATGAGTCCCTGACTGATGAATTGGATTAATTACATTAGATTAAGTGGGTCAATCGTAATGCAACATACACTAGTGGAAAAATATGTAGCTTTGAAACATTAAGTATTCTGAGTGCTTTCAAATCTCTTGTAATAATTCAAATTGTTGAAATTATGAGTAGTCACAGAAATATTAAAATTGAGTTAATATATTTAGAAAAGTAACAAACCAAAACAATGGAATTTGATCTTCTAGATACTTCCTCTTGTACTCTAATAAATGTGCATGTATATTAATAACCGCATGATACAGCAAACAATAACCACGAGAGTGCGATTTTTGGCGATTAATCGCTGGGTCATACATAAGCACCAGTGCATCTAATGTATATTTTGAATGTTTTTTCTTCCGAACGTTTAAAACTGAAATTTGAGAGTAAACTACATTTGCAGGCACAAAATCACACACTAAATATCATATTTTTCATTGCGATTTTAGGTATTGCGTTTGTGCACCTTTGAATGCACACATAGACAGACGGCCATACAGATTTGTTAAATTTCTACACTTTACATGTTAAATCTCTGTATCACATTTTATTTATTTGGCTCTCTTCGCTTTTTAGGTATTGTGTTAACTTACATTTGAATACCCCCTAGTCAATTTTTCTCTGAATGAATTCCGTTTAAAATTTGAAGTAAATACCATATTATATTAAATTTCATCAGTCAGTTCAAATGAGTATTCTATTTACAGATAGATCCTTTATCCTCTGATATATTCTATTTACAAACAGACATAATTGCAAAAATGTATTTTTTGGAATCAGGAAGTCTGAAGCGTTTAGATTTACCAAGATCTCGATATCGAATTTTTTGATGATTACTTACTCTTGCCATAATATGAAATCTTCCAGGTTTTCTGTTTCTTCCTTGCTACGAAGATTTCAAATAACTTATATTAATTTGTCATTCAATGTGTAACCACAATTTTCGCAGTTAATCTATTTTCTACTGTAATTGCCCCTGTAAATGTTTAACCAGCTAATGTTTAACATTTGTAATATAACATCAGTTAACCTTTTACTATTAGCGTTAAATTATATTATGCTATAAAAGATTAGAATATAGGTAAAAGATCGTTTGTTTATAAAAGTATTTAAAGTTATTTTCAAACGATGCATCTACATAGTGATTAAAGAAAATGGAAATTTAGAATAAATAATTTCGGGACATGATGTCATAGTTCCAGTTTAAACATTTATTGTTTGAGAAAGCAAAAGAATGTTGCAATGTTTTCTGACAGAAAATACACTTAAACATAGAAACATTATATGGTTGCTCGGTAAAATCTTAGTTCTTCATATCGTTATAGTTTTTCTCAAATTGGATAAAATTCTCAACTAGAATTGGATATTCTTTCATTTTCAAAAAAGGATTGGGCATAAATTGATAACAAAGTATCAGTCTGAATATATTGCAATAAGATGCCACGTTATATTTCGTAATACAAGTTTGTAAATGCATAATATTTGGTTTCTTTACATTTTTCATTTTCAATATCTAGCCTTCCCTTAAGTAGGTCATTAAATAAATGCATTCTATATCTTCTTATTAAACTCCAATTGTTTTTATTACTAACTTCTTTAATCCACTTAGAAATAGTTTTCTTTTCTTTAGCAGACGTCTTCCAGACAAAACATTTATATTTTTGCAAAATATATGCTAGATAATAATGAAACAAAAGAAAGTAGCTGCCCTCTTTTAGAAAAGTATGTAATACTTTGAACTGAATGTTTAAATTCTCATTCAAAGTTCTTGTTTAACTTTGCTTTAAACTATAAAAATTTGTGACTAAGCAAACGAAACTTGAACAGCTTGAAATTACTGAAAAATCTAACATTTTAATGTAGAATAATTTTGAAAAGGCATAATGGAGATGATGGCACAGAAAAAAACTGAAACTTGAAAAAAATGAACAAAGTTTAATACTATTTTAATTAAATCTATATAAATTACTAATTTTTTCAGAATAAAATTTCATTTTATTTTTTATTGCAAAAATCTATACTATCTAAAATAAATTATTTTAAAAGAATATTATATTAACATAAGTTGCTGCCTCAATTATGCAGTTTTTATGAAGAAACACTTAAAAATTGATAACACTAAAAGTATTAATGTGGATTTTAAATTATTTGAAATCTATAATTAAAAACAACAATAATTCCTTTAAACAATTTTCATACTTCTCCTTTATGAAAGAACAATAAAAATTAAATTTAATGAATTTTAAAAGGTATATAACTCATCAATTTTAAATGAATATATTTTGTTTTTAAATGTTAATGGGAAGTAAATAGTGATGGTTAATAATTAAAAAAATATTTTCTGTTAACTATAGAATCGAAAACACATTTAAAATTTGTTTGCCCAATATCCCATCAATTTTTGAAAAATATATGTAATAATGTTCTTCTGTTATGAAGGAATTATGTGGTTTGAGAGATTAGTAAATGAATGGTTAGTAATAGGATTAAGAAATTTCTTTTTAAAACAAAATCCTCACAAGCTTTTTAAACCTCTTAAGAATTTCATTCTCATAATAAGAAAAATAAATAAAGTTTTATAAATCGAGCTTTCAATAATATACTTAAAAGATAATATTTTTAATATAAAATTATAGTATTCAGTCTAAGTAAATTAGAATTTTAAACGAATTTATGAAATATTTTCCATAATCTTTAAGAATTTTATATAATGAACTTTGATAATATTATGCTTGAAATATCTAATTTTATGCATTTTTTATTGTATTATTTTACGTTCACTAAGTTTCTATGATCATGGGCTGACTTCTATATTTTAGACTAGCCGCATTTGGCTACCAGCTGGTTCGCAAATATTACCGCTCTCTACAATTTTCAATTAAATATTTTAAGTAACTGGTCTCTTAATAGATTCTCAAACAAAACATATTTAATCTTCAAATTTTGATAGTCATACCAAACTTATACTGTTGTTGTGATCGTTTCGTTCAATTTACTATATATATTTTGCTAATTTGTTGTCATTTCCGGTAAAACTTCAACTTTAATTTAAAGTGGAAATGATGAAATTGCAATTAACATAAAGATATTTTTAATAAAACCAAGCGCTTTATTTTATTTATCATCTTTATTGTTATTTATTTATTTATTATTATTATTGAATATGAGTATTGCAAACAGAATCTCTCGGTATTTAAGTCTTATGTGAACTACAAAATATTTTTCATAATTTATGTAATATCTCAAACAATGATTCAACAAAAATTTCTCAGATTCAGCATAAAATTCAGTTTTTAGTTTTGCTTTCAAAAGGATTGAAATGAAATCAATAATAATATTTTGTTCCGGCCTATAAATATATTTCAGAAATTATGAAGTCTAAATTTAATGCAGTAAGGTATCATATTCTGAGAAATATTCTGGACACACCAAATTTTAATTAAATGAATGAATGTTTCCCTTTTCCACGTTCAACTAAGACTTATTTATGAAGTTTTGAATGTTAAAAATTTAGAAAAACTCAACATTTTCATAATCTTAGGCCAAATAATCTTGAGAAACCTGCGCGCTGATTGGTGTATTTTCTTTGAAACGATCGATGGAAAATCTAAAATTATCCTTTTTTATTGAATAGTGATATTCAAATTTTCATAAATCAGTCAGTTTAAGTGATTGATTTAGTTGATTGGAAATTAACTCTTTTTATTTAAAATATTAGTGTTTCAAGAACTATTTGTTATTCTTGATTTCCACAGCAGAAACTTTATGTAAAATCAAAAAATCGTTATTTATTAGAGCATTTATTGAATCAAGTTACATAAAATATAATCATTTTCCATTTAGACCATTTTATCGGATCTGTCTTACTAAAGGTTTGCAAATTAGGTGTGAGGCCCTGATTTGAATGGATATCCTGTTCATATTAAACAAAACTTGCCTTAAAATAAAACTGATTTATTGGATTAATAATATAGAGAGTGTAAAATATCATAAAAAAATTTTCCTTGAATTTATTTTTTAGAAGAAAATAATATTTCATATTTGTTTCATTTCCTACAAACACGTGCCGAAAATTATATTTTTGCAGATTTCATTTCCAAAAAGATTTAATTTATTTTTAGTTGGAGCTTTAATCAATGTGATGGCAACACTTTGAAAAAAGCTATTTTTTTCCCATGAATGCGAAACGTGCTTGTGCAGCTTAAATTTTATTTTTATTTTGTACGAAAAAAATTGTTGAAAAATATAGTTAAAATATTTAATTAAAAGTTCATTAAAAATAGACATTTAATTTTAAGGTTAAAACATTGGTATCATTTAAAAGATAAAGTTTTGATCTTTAACTTCATGTAAAAATCTTTTTTGTGCAGTAATATTTTCGGAAGTTATAGCAGAAACACGCCAAAATTTTGCTTAATTTTGAAATAAATAAAATTGTAATTAAAAATTCAAAAAATTAAACCCCAGGTGCACATTCTCGGCCTCCAAGGTATACACGTGCTAAATTTGGTAGCTGTAGGTTGAATGGTCTGGCCTGTAGAGCGCCAACACCCACCCACACACACACGCACATTGAGCTTTATTATAAGTATAGATAATGTTTGTTTTCTACTTCGGAGAATACTAATAAATTTTTAAGACGCTTCGTTTTTTATTTTCGAAATTTAATTATTGAAAAAAATCATATCATATTATTATAAATAATAATGTAGTGTGTGAACATTGAAATCAATTTTTAATATCTCGAATCAAATGAAAAATTATTTACAAAATTTTGTCTTATTACAAGATAAAACAATTCAGATACAACGCTCATAATTAATACATCAAAAGTAAACACTAAACGTATAAATATATTTTTATTAGTTGCTGAGAAATTCTAATAAACAGTGGAGCATTTGCTCTTGCTTTAACGGTTTCGAAAATGGAGTCGAAAAAAAACATTTGTCTGCACTCGTATTTCGTGGGACAGAACTTCTAAAACTTTATTAGTAATCAGATATCAAGGTCGATGGCTGACAGACATAAACCGGTTTATATTCTCAGATATCAAAATCGATGGCTGACAGACATAAACCTGTTTATATTCTCAGATATCAAGATCGATGGCTGACAGACATAAACCGGATTATATTCTCAGATATCAAGATCGATGGCTGACAGACATAAACCGGTTTATATTCTCAGATATCAAGATCGATGGCATAAATCGGTTTATATTCCTTATCACAGCATTTTGAAAACATTGACCAGATTTGGAAAGAATCAATAATCATCATCGAGCAGTCAACATCACCATTTGCTTTGTGAATCTTGAGCGGATTGGTTCATCAATTGATTTCGATACCAATATCTACACCTCAGATATAGCTACCGATTTCAACATATTCTTCAACACGATATTTGGTAGATATTGTCCAGCTTACGAAACAATCAACAAACATTAACGTTGTGTATCTTGAGTGAAAGAAACCTCATTTCGACGACTCAGATACCAATTCATTTAACAAATTCCGTATCACATTATTTTGAAGTTGTTGACCAATTTATGAAAGAATCAATGAGTATCAATATCGCATAGATTGCGAGTCATCAGTGGAATCGGAATACAAGCTGAATCTTCCCGTCAGAATTCGGAACTTTAATAAAAGGCCATCCATTCCAAAATAAGGCCCAAAATGAGTATATGTTCTCTATACAGTGAATTAAGCAAGAAAACATGCCATTTTCTAAAAATATCTAGAAAATCATGTTGAAAATGCTTCTGATGATCAACTAACGCTTAAAAACGCTTTATAAGTTTTATGATCAATTAACTACTTATTATTGTGGAAATATAACAGCAGAATAAAGGTATTATTGTTATTACTTTCGAGTGAAACTATTACTAGGCCTTTATTTAAATGTCACATACACACGCAAACATGCACACAGAGAGAGAGAGAGAGAGACATACACACACAGACACACAGAGAGAGAGAGAGAGAGAGAGAGAAAGGCACACACACAGACATACACACAGAGAGAGAGAGACACACACACACACACAGACATACACACACAGAGAGAGAGAGAGTGAGAGACAGACATACACACACACACACAGAGAGAGAGAGAGAGACAGACATACACACACAGAGAGAGAGAGACACACACACATAGACATACACACACAGAGTTTATTTATGACAATAATCCTGTTGGTAATGATCATGGAAGCTAATAAACTCGATAACGGTTAACGACACATTCTTTCCACAAAAGTACATAAAGAATAGAAATCAATAAGGAAATAGCAAATGGCTAATTAAACAGCAGCTGTATCGCAATTAACAGTGCGAAATGTCACCACCTCGCAATCTTATTAGCACTCCAAAGGCGGACTTAGTCCGTGTGAGCTCAGTTTGTTTGTTTTTATAGTCTCAGAGGACATGAAATGGAGTTTTCCAGAAGAATCTCAAATGCTAATAGAGAGAAAATCAAAAGCCATGCATTTCCAGAACTTTTATCGTGATCGCCAAATTTGTCGCCAACGTAGGTGATCATTCACCTAGCTTCCATTCAGAATCCATTATAATCCAGTAAATTTCATTCTCCTACCATGTCATGAGCGTGGCAGGATTCATAATAATACAATTTTACATGCATTCTACGGTTTCGTAACAATATACAGCAAATAATTATGGTGTAGTTCTGATAAAGAAATAAAACTACTTTACCAACGAATAAAAGCACTAAAAGAATGAAACTAGAATTTCTTACCTGCTTCCTGATTGGATCAACATTGTTTGATTTTTCAGAAAGTCATAAGGCTTTTCATCAACTGTGATACTAGATTTTCCCTCCTGTAAAAATTAATAATTCATCATTTCAAATAGTTGTTCCAAAAAGAAAGAAAAAAAAACAAAAAAAAAACAATATCACAGCTTGTTACATAGCTATATTCAAATATTTTAAAACTGTCTAGAGGAATTTAAGATGGAGTAAACACAAGTGTTTATCTTTGATTCGGTAGCAAATTATTCATAGAATGAAAATAGTCAATCTTGCATCAAAATTTTCAGAACAAAAAATGAATCATGAAAAAGTCAGTGCAGTGGAGTGACGTTATAATAGAGAGGATCAGGGCAAGAGTATATAGACGCATGGGACTCCGAAGTATGCATAGTATTAAGAGGCGGTATAAAGATAAGATGTTAATATGCTTGTGTCATTTTTAAAAAAATCAAACATTTGTTGTTGTTTCTAATGACACTTGCCGTGGACAAGCTCGCTGACAAAATTAGCGATTTTAAGCCGAGGGTGAGTCTCTTGTTTTTTAGTAGCGCTAATTAAGGCCAAGAGTATTAGTCTTAGCTACTCACGCATCACATTCGCTTGTACAGTCCCTTGTTACAGGGAGGGGGGCACATTCCCACATCTCACAGATATAACAGATGAAGAACAACGACGCTCAAACCGGGACTCGAACCCAGGACGTCCAGATCACGGGGAAGACGCGCTACTCCTATGCCAGGACGCCGGCAAAATCAAACATAAGAATATCTAAAGAATTCAAATTTCTTAACAGATGTAAATAATGACTGGTAATATTTGCTAAGAAATTGGTGATTATTTGAGGAAGAAAAAATTCGAATTATTCCCTAAGGATAACCTACAATCTTCACGCCAATGTGTTTTGCTCACGTGCTATCAGCCTTATTGCAAGTAATTTTGAAATATTTTCTGCCCTTGGGAGATAAAAATGGAAAAAGCGTCTTAGCAAAACATTTAACAAAGTCCAGAAGATGGCAAGTATATAAAAAAAAAAATCAACACATGTTATCTTATGTTCCTATGAAATGTGAAAAAAGAATTTGGCATGAATAGTAAAAAGTTTAGTTTTTCACATAACTACTGCAAAATTTTGAAAACTGGGATGCATATGGTTATTTATTAAATGGCAAAACACTATGTCTGAATCTCATACCAGCCTTTTTTTAATGGAAATTATAATAATTTTAAAGTAGTTATTGAAGATGTGCTCTCAGGTTTCCTTTCTTAAAGTTTAGAAGAACAAAAATTATAATTTTCTTCAACAGACCAACTCTTTTTCATATAGATCATCAAAATTATAAAAGGGTTCTTATATCATTATGAAGGAATGACGATGCTTTCCCTAAAATATGATATTAGTCAAATTTTTACTAATTCTACTATCAACTAAATCCTTTAACAACCAGCTGGCACGCTGGGAATGTGAGTTATGTACTTAAAAAAAACTCTCTTAATCCCAACTTCACACCTTTAGAAATTATGATGATTCATCCGGAGTAAATAATTAGAATATAATATATTCAGAATTTATCCAAAAAAATAATTTTAAGTATCAAATTCTGACAGATATAAAAGCCGCATTATTTTAATAGCCTTATACTAGTTCTGTTCATTTTGCATATGAACCATTCTTAATGGTGTTAAGTGTCATGACATCATAGAGCAATTAATAATGTAACTATTCAGGATAATTTTCAGCAATAATGTAGCCACTTTCTTATTCCTAAGTAAATTACACATGTACTAACCAAATTTCTCCTCCCTTATTTTTTTAAAAAACAGAAAAAAAATCAAGAGATAAAATATTTGATAAGACAGTGAAGAGGGTTTGAATCTGATTGCAACGATGAAATTTATTCTTAAAAATCATATAATAAATATTTCTTTAAAAATTGCCTGGATTTGGAAAAAAATGTCTACTTATTTAGGGCTGATGTCATTAAAAATTAAAAATTTTAAAATGGAGCAAAAACCAATTTTTTGAAATAATCTTACCTGATGTTATTAAGAGGAAACTCAAAAAATCCTATTTTTATTTAATTAAAATTCATCTAAGATTGCGCAATCTTATCTTCAGAAACACTATCCTACCCTGTAAAGTGTATGTGCCAAAATTAGTAGTTCTATCTCAAACGGTATCAACTGTAGAGTATAGATACACACACATAGATAGATATGCATATACATATACATACGCTCTCCCTGATTATTAAATCAGCTGAAAAAATGTTCATGTTTATGTTTGTTACTATATTACTTGTTGTTTTGAATAATTATGCAACGAATTTGATATTTTTGTCATGCATGAAAGTGAACTATAACGTAATACAACACTTTTGAAAAAAATCACACAATATCTAATGCAAATTTTGTTAGATCTCAAAAATATATCTGAATTTCATAACATCATTTTTTTTTCTTTTCGTTAAAACGTATTTTCTTAAATCCACACTTTTTTAATAAAATTTTTCATTATTCGATGATGCCACTTGACTGTGAAAAATACTAGAATCTTCTTCAAGAAATCGAATAACACCCAAACAGATTAACTTTTATTCCCCCAGGGGATCTAAAATAAATAAACAAAAACAAACAAAAAATAGCCTGGACAACTTTTCTTTAACTTGCGACATTCTGTTCAGTTTTTTTTCCTTCCATTCTTGATATAGAAAACTTTCAGCTTTTGTGTGTTAGCTACTTCCGCTGCTTTTTTATCCAACCTCACTTTTTTTATTTCTCATTTTCTGTTGGCATCACTTTTTATCTCGAGAAGAAGAGGATAGGAATTCTTTCTGCCTTTTGTCTCTTGGGTGTACTGCATCATTATTTTCTTGACTGTAGCTGTCTCCTTTGCCATTGGATGATTTTCTCAAAGGACGGTTAATCTACCTTTTATTCCCCGCCCCATCTCAGCACTACATTCTTTCGTGACTTTTTGTTCTTTTTTTTTTGGCAGCATCTTGTTTTTGACGCCTTTGTTTTGTCGGCAGCTATTTTCTCTGTTTTATCGAGCTTATTTGGACTCTTGAAATAAATCTCCGACATTTCAAAATATTTCATTAGTAATACTGAATTAAGAAAGAATGATAAAAAGAGAGACTTGTGTTAACTTAATAATTTCAAATAAATATTGAAATCATTCAAATTTTTTCGTATCCAGAATTAAAATTCTGACTCTTCCCTAATTTAACCTCTTTAAGGATATGGACATATAATTTTACCTTTAGATTTTCTTCAAATTAAAATTATACTAAGTGGAAAAAATAAGTTATTTGGGATCAAAATACGGAAGAATGCATTATTTTTTTTCAGCCCTTCTGAATTGTAGCTAATAGGAAACAAAAATAATATACTGAAAGAACAGATTAGCCAAAAAAGTCGTTCTTTAAGAGTGATTTTTGATACGTTTTATAAAATTTAATCAAGCATCAAAGATTAGAGTTGTTGCTTTTTTATTTTTTATTATCTATTTTGAAGCTACGTGGAGCCCACTAAGATGAAAATCAAAATTTTCAATTGTATTGAGTATCCGCATGTTTAAATTTGCGTTCTACTCTAGCTATAAAATTATTTTAACATGCTATTATTTACCCTAGCTAACTTGCACAGACGATATGCGATGAAACAGAACTTTAAACTTGCTAAGCTCCTGGAGTGAAAAAAAGGCACAAAAACTTTACAAATATCCGCAAACATTGTTTTAAAATATTTGAAAACAATTACGAATGTGTAACCTATTTTGTAAATAATTAATTTGAGTTAATAACTTTTTTTTATCTCATCGTATACAAAGTGTACTAAGAGAAAATGTTGTAATTTTCAAAAAATTCGAACTCAACAATCGAACGAATCTCTATGCTTCAGATTTCCATGAGTCCGACAATTACATTTCTGAAATCCGGTCTGTTGATCTGTATGTTAAAGGGGTATTTCAAAAACGCTTTGAACAAGACACATGGAATTTAATGCATTGTATTTACACTAGAGTTTCTATCAAATTTGCACTTTTGGAACCACATCCTTTCAGATAATATCTGTCTGGCTGTTCCAATAGAAGTGAATTCTATATCTAAAAACGTAGAGTTGGATAAATAAAATTTGATATACAGGCTTATAAACTAAAATGTGGATTCGTGTCAAATTTTGAAATAAAACTGTCAAAAGGTTCATCGTCTGTCTATAATTTCACAAACATCTAATTAAATATTCATTTAATTAGAATTTATCAAAAACTTTGCCTTTTTTTCCAGTACTCTCTCGGTGATTACTCTTTCACTAAGTTTTTTATTTTTACACGTCTTTTGATTGTGCTTTTAATGGCCTTAAAGTAATAATTGTATAGTGTTTAAAATAATCTTATGTCAATCCGTCAAACGAAAGCAAACCTTTCTCGTATTTAAGTACTTTTTCCAAACAAAATTTGCAGTAATACTAATATGACAAATATAAATAGCTTAAGGAGTAAATTAACTATCGGAGATTTTTAAACATCGCTTGATTCAATTGATATTCTAATTTTAATCGAAAGCAGCCGATAAAATTATTTTCTATTTTACAATATTTTACACAAAAATAGTTTCTACGTTATATTAGACATGAAAGGATTTTAATCCCAAGTAATGCTGGATATATCAACTAGCAAGACATAAGGAGATTATATTTTGTGAAATGATTTTATTCCAAATATTTCTGAATACTGAAAACAACTTTCATTTTACATTAGATTTAGAAATATATATAATCGATGTTTTTATACTAATAATTATATGTACTAAAATAAATAAATTTTATTAATAATAGTTGGTATATTTGATTTTTTTTCTCCGACTATAGTATTTTCCTTAAACTTATTTTTCATACACACCACTAGTATTTCTAACAAGGCAAAAAAAGGAAAAGAAAGTGAAAGAGAATTGTCCAACTCCTTTTCTTTCGATTGTACGAAAAAATTTGCTAATATGAATTTTTAAAAAAAGTATTTGAACGATATAGTTCAAAGCCCGCAATAGACAATTTAAATAATAGTTTATTCATATAATGCAATAATACACACAGTTGTAATAAGTCAAACAAAAATTCAACCAATTTTCTAGCACATGAAATAATATGAAGAGTAAGTGTATTCTATCAGTTAAAAAATAACTTTGATAACTCTTCACGTATAAAAAGTATCCAAATTCAATAAAGGGATGCTTCTGGAATTTAATTTACTTTGTCTGTGTGAGTCCTACCGAAAAGGAGCATGATAGTTCTAAAACGCAAGCAGTTCTTAGGATAATAAACAAATTAAACAACAAAGAAATGAGACTCCAAAATGTATTTTTGAAATTATTGTACTACCAATAAAGCGTTGAATGAGAATATTTCGCAGACATTTTTATTTATGCTCAAATTACTTTTCTTGGTTGAGGAAAATACAATAAACATCTGTTATTATTCTGATTTTTTCCATTCTAGTTGTAATGTCATTTATCGTAATTATGCAAGATATTCATCCGTGTAAGTCACCGTGGAAACAATTAAATATGAACTGTACAAAAATTACGGAAATAAGACATACGTAGACACATACAATATAGGACAGGACATATATATGAACTTAAAGGAAAAGTCCTTTAAATTCATAACGGCGTTCTCAAATAGATAAGGGAGTAACGTATATCTATTGTAAAAGGGCTATGCTGATTCTGTTTCGAAAATTTATAGCGCCCTTAGCGGCGAAATAAAAAAGCTACAAAAATAACTCCAAAATAAAGGGGATCTATAAGAATCCAAACCTAAAAATGTGCGTATACCATAGTAAAAACAGAGGAAAAAGTTTTTTTAATGTTATTTGTAAAATTAAAGTAGAAATTTGAGATTAAAATTATTATATACATATATATATATATATATATATTATCAGGTAAAAACATACATTTTTTTCGAGTTAAGTAACAGTTATAGGAATTCTAAATAATGAAGAAAGTAAACTAAAAGTAATGAAAAAATGAAAAAAAAAGGCAATTCGGGCGGCGGGGGAGAGAACTTAAAGGCATATTTTTCAGTTTTAGTAGATCACTTTTTAACGCAATGGAAACTTTATAGTTTTAATCGCAAATGTTTCCGCCAAATTTGCAGATAATTCATGAGACGTATTTTCCTATTTTTATTACGTTAAAGCACATATTGTTTTATCTGGGCTTTTTCGCCCATCTCTTAATCTTTTTAGTTATTATCGTATCTCCCTTGTTTCGCGGTTAAGTGCGCTGTAATCTATCTATCTCAATTAATTCAGGTTAATCATTTCCCTATATATATACTTCCTTGGCTTTGAATTTAAAATCCATCATCGTTTCGAATTTAAAAAGTTTAAAAGGATCACCCTGTGTGTCTATACATACATATATCATTTAATGCGAATCGTAAATGACTTTGGTATCTCAGAATGTGATGTCTTGCAACATTTTTAAAATCAAACCTATTTTGAACAAAAAAGAAAAATAATTCAACCAATTTTTTTGAAACCCCCCTAAACTTTTATACGAAATTTTTTATTTCTGCAATTTGAAGCTCCCAAACTGAAATTTAGCCTCTACGGAGCATTCATTAAATCATTTCTCTTTATTTTTCGAAGACGTATCTTTTCTTAACTGAGCTGCAAATATGAGTTACTATTTTTTATTTTTGTCTAAAATATTGAAATTAGATTATGTTCTAAAATGCACGGTGTTTTGAATATCTTACTATTTATGTGAATTATTATTATGACTATTATCAACCGTCCATCAACTTTTGCATCAATAAAGCACGCTTTCGTTTCGGCATCATGGTTCTGATCGTTTTTTAAGTTCATTTAAGTTTCATTTCTCACGAGAAATACTTATTCCTCAAACTATCATGCATGAGGAACTCTCTCTCGCAATAAAAATTGATTTTTCTGTTATCTTTTAAAGTGAAATTTTAATTTAAATTTTTAAATGTGGTGTGTGATGCAATGAATGAATCAGAATTACACTGTAAATTTCACTTCATTTCTCTTAAATTTTAGCTGCAGTTAAAACAATTTTCTTCAGTTAACTCTTTAAGCAACACGATTTTAAATAAAACAAAAAAAAATTGCAAATTGCACATATATAAAAAAATGACATTCTTTTCGATTATTTAACGTAAAATATTTATCATAATAAGAAAAAAATATAACATTTCAATAAGATCTTTTATACAGGGTAGGATATATATATAATCCCACAAATTCACAGTTTTAAAAATTCATATAAAACATCAAATAATTTTTTTTTATAAACCATTTATTTACTCACAGAAAAAGAATATTTATCGTTATGAAGGACAAAAAAATTGCTGCACCACACTATGCGTCAACATCACAGCAGCAGTATGCATAATATATGCTTTTTGATTAGTATAATTTCTTTCACTTATTTATTTATTTATCATTGATGCATAGCACTACCAACTGAATGAAAAATCTTAAATAAAATATTAAGACGTTGACTGTCGCGTTGAATTTCTTACAGTGTAATTTATATATATCATTAATTTCAATTTTCCGTGGTGGATAAAAACAAAATCTTAACATGCATAAAAAACGAAGCTAAATTTGGAACAGTTCTTAACTCACCTAGTTTAAAAGATTTAATTGTATTAAAATTTTCTTCAAAAATGACAAAATTATAAGGACAAAGAAGAAAGAAAGAAAACAAAACATCAAAAGTTGGCAGCGAAAAGGAATTTCTATATATTTTAGGAGGGATTTTATTATTATCAATATCGGCCGCTTAACTTCTCAACAAAAAGTAGAATCTCTTTCTACACGTTATTCATAAATGGCATATTTATACAGAATTATACCAAAAATAGAGAACAGTAGTTTCTGTTTTCTAGATAGTTATTTTTCAATAAACATTAAATAGAATATTAAACCTATGACTATTAGTAATATCAACTTTTTGAGGTTATTATAAATAAATTCCACGATCCATAAAACGCTAAGAGAAAGTTGGAGCAGTTTTTTTACTCGCCTCGTCTAAAAGAATTAGTTGTATTCATAAATGTTCTTCAGATACATACAAAAAACGGCAAAATTATAAAGAAAAAAAAATAACAATAAAAATTAACAACGAAAATAAATTTCTATATATTTTTAGAGGAATTTTATAACTGTCGACTAACAACATTTAACTTCGCAGCAAAGAAATAATGTCAGCTTCTACATGCAATTCATAAATGGCGTATTTATACAGAACTATACGACAAAATAGAGAAAAGTAATTTCAGAATTTCTAGTTAGTTATTTTTCATAAAAATGAAATCCCCTTTAACCTAGTTCATAAAAGTTCCATCATTAATCTCGCCAAACTCGCTGGATGCTGGCACTAACTATTTTTACAGTTTTGCTGAAACATAAGCCTTAAACAGCGCAAGAAAGTCAGTCGCATTAATCGTCCATGTTTAATGCAAATACCTCGCGAAACTGAATACAAGGATAATGAGAGGCATTACACGCAGGGAAAGTCTTTTCTAATTAAATCTGATAATGTATGAGTGATGAGAACTGCTAATGCGAATTCTTCACTACGAATGATCATATTTCTCCCATTAAACAAACTACAGGAAATGGAGCCGTTTACGCTTCAGCCTTCAGCTTTGGAAACTTGGCGAGGTGAAAGAGACAAAAGTTAAGCCATTATTTTCGTTTCTAATTGACGATTCTTGAGCATTCTTCTCATATAAATATAACTGGATGTTGATGGTTCTGGTGCATTCCTCTCGTATAAATATAACTGGATGTTTAATTAAAGCGACATGACTCGATGAATGAAAGTACTTTGACTTTTGTGAAATTTCAAAAGATATTTACTAATCACCTCAAAGTATGTTTTTGGGGAAATGATTATGTTCTGATATTTTCAGTCCGGTTCCGGACAGTTTGTTTGAAGGTAAAATGGCATGAATAATCCAGTGTGTGGTTGTTAGTTATGTAAAATTTGATATCACCAGTGAACTGATTCTCTTGAATTAAATTTTTATAAACAACTTAAATTTATAGTACAAATTAAAAAAATTAAAATATATAAAATGTAGTGCATCAAATTACTTTTATGCTTTAGAGTTACTCTATCTGTATCAATAGAATTAATTTAGAAACGAAATATAAATTTATTCAAAATACTAACGTAAAGATTTATAAGAATAAATATATTTATATTTACGAGAATTATCGAATTTCCTGCATTTAGTTAAATATTTATTTCAAATATTAACAACATAACTAAATGAACTTTACTTCTGAAAAGCTTGTTCAAAAGCATAACAAAACGAAACATATTTAACATTAACATTACACGTACACACCATATATATATGTATCTATATACATTTGCATTTTTATTTATTTTTTATTACATTATAATTTCACAAGAACTCTTTAAAATAATGACTAATTTCTGGTTAAAATTGCTATTTAAGTTTGAAATGTATAGAGAATTAGAGAAGGAATTACTTACTATTTGCCACAGAAATGTTTCTGGTAAATCATTGTCTGGAAAATGTTCTCCTTTTCCAAGCACATCTATCTAAAAAAGAATGAAATGTAAATCATCCAAGATAAAAGGAACCAATTTGAAATTTAAGAAAGTATGCCTTCATGCAAGTAATGCAATAGCCCGAACACGTAACAATTTATTCTTTCAAAATTAATTCTCTAAGTATAAAGTATTTTGCTAAAGGATTTCTTATTGTTTCTTAAGATTTAAACTTCAAAATAAAATTTCGCTGTCACATTCTATAGATATTGGGTGGAGTGCTTCAAATATTATCCCAATTTTTATGTAATCGGACCATGTATATCCCTATTCAAATATATTGATTCTGTATTTTTAATATTTGAGAAATAATTCAGTTTTGTATTTCCGATAACAAACAAAGCCTATTTATAAATAGAAACTTCCAGTTGATTTGTTTTTCATGTTCAGATTTTGGCTTTTCTTATTCATTTGAAAAAATTAAAAATATTAATATATTTTTCCGATTTAAAGCACAATTTTAAATCTTATTTTTATTTAAAATTAAAATTTTCTTGGAAAGATTTTTTTTTGTTCCTTAAGTCCTTTATTTGTGTGATATAAATACAACACAAACACTTTTTTCTTATTTTTTAAAATTCATTTTTGTATACGAAATATACAAATAGAAAGTACTTCAACTATAAAAAAGAAATTCGAATTTTATGAACTTCCTGTTTCAGATCCTCCCTAGTACGAAAATTAAAATTACAAACTTTTTTTGGATATGTGTCTCTTTATCTGCCTGTCAATCTGTGAACACTCTAACTGCCAAGAAATTTAGTGCATGGACTTAACACCAAATGTCGAGCCAAATTTAATCGTAGAAAGTCTTTATGTTCATATCTCTATGACCATGTGTGCAAGCAAGTAGACAGATGACTGAATTTTAGTATATAGCATTAGAATTAGCATGAGTTCTGTAACAAATTTTGGACCAAGACAGTCATATGAGCTGACCATATGTGTGTTAATTTTTGTTTTTGAAAGCGATAACTCAATAATTCAAATACTTAAACAAGTGAAGTTTCATATAGTATTTCCACCGAAATAATTGATTTACCAAACTCTGGAGCTAGTTGTAGACAGAAAGGAGCTCAAAAAATATATGTGCTTCATTGTAATTAATAAGATAAACAGGGTAATTAATAAATATACCAGAAAATCGAAGAGGAGAGTCTCTCATTGTATACGTAAGTCATTTTCAGTTTCCGATCGCATGTAGGATAAAATACATTTTTTTACTAAAGCTTATGTACTAACATTATAACTTTTCGACATAATCACCTTACAGACTCAGGCATTTTTCACACGACTTGAGGTGGGCATTAACGTTATTTTCAAGCTACTCATCGGTCAGGACACTTTGGTCTCTGGCATTTCTTCAATGAAGAGATGAAAATCACTCGTCTCTAAGACACGTTCTCGATAATGGAAGGTAATGTATTGGAACAGAATATCTTTTCTAACTGATCAATTAAAAGAAACAGAAGAGTCCGGTGTGGTGAAAGCTTATAAGCCAGATAACAGCTACGGGACACGAATAATTACTTTTGTCTTGTGGTCTTGTTACTCGGCTGCGAACCACAAGGTCCCAGATTCTTTCCTCGTTCATAACAATCGACTACACTGGTGACCTCGGATGATGAACCTTCAACCTTCGTACATCTGTTGTGGCGCCATCTAACTCAGCATCCAAAAGTCGTCAGACACACTTGATGGAGCAACCCAAAAGTCGTCAGACTAACTAGACGCAGCAACAGCAACCCCTCGCTAACACATGCTCGCCATAACGCTTGGCACTATTCAAATGGGTACAGACGCATTAAACTCAACAGCTAATACATCACCACTCAACAGCCACATCATGCGTCTCACCTCCGACTTACTGAAAGGAGTGTACTGTGGTGAAAGCTTATAAGCCAGAGTAATTACTTTTGTCTTGTGGTCTTGTTACTCGGCTGCGAACCACAATGTCTCAAGTTCTATTCTCGCTCATAACAATCCGCTACATCGGAATCTTGATCAAAAAGCTTGCCGGCCCTCATACTAAAATAATGTATTTAGAGAATGCATGTTCAGATATTCTTGCTCCATATTTATTCCTTAAAAGAAAACTCAAAGTACTTTTTTTTGTCGTGTGACTATTTTAAGCGAAGATTTTGAACAGTGGCTTCTGAGGGTAAAGACCTCTGAGCACCCGAGGGCAGAAGTCTGACTTCTAACTCATATGAAGAAGAAACACGCACACATTCGCTTACACAAACCCTTTTCACAGAGAGGCTCATTCACGCACCTCACAGATAAAACACAGGGTAAAGAACAACCATGCCCCAACTAGGACTCGAACCCGGGACGCCTAGATCAGGGGAAAGATGCGATATCCCTAGGCTAGGACGCCGGAAACTCAAAGTACTTTTAAACAAATGAGGAGCTTTAATGTCCATCTCACATGAATGATTGCATCTTTTTACAAAGCAGGGATTGAAAACCTGGACGACGGATATGACAAAAGTCTGGAAAAAAAATCCCTCATATTAAAATATTTATATAATTTACAACTCTGTTATGTTATACGATATTATGTTTGAATCTTTGGCTGAATTTCCACGACAGAAGACATAAAAATTGACTTTTCGTGTGGTTAAAAGGGACAGAAGATCAAAGATACTTTCACCAAATGATGATAATAAAGCGTTATCCTATTTCTTCATCTTCGTGAAGTTTGATGTCCTGTTAGATTGATATAGACAGATTAGGAGCATTGTAGGTTATCAAAATTATCACCGAATAATCACTTTTACCATAATCCCGTTTATTCCCCACAAGTTTGGCGCACTTTAGTCAAATATGGCGCTTGCGCCACTAGACAGCAAGTTTACAAAAAGAGAAGAAATATTTTCTGCTTTTCCATCAAAATCCTTGTTTTAACACGATATTTTAGATTTAATCTAGCCGTAATATTAAGATTTCGTGATATATGGTAGATAAACATGGACAAATTAGAAACATTACAGGTAATCAAAATTATCAATGAATAAACTCTTTTATTGTGATTCCATTTATCCACAGAAAGTTTGGCGCACTTTAGTCAAATATAGTACCTTGCGCCAATAAACAGCACGAACTAAATCTTCTACTTTTCCATCAGAATCCTTGTTTTAATAGGATATTTTTTGACTTAATCTAGCCGTAATGTTTTCATAATCCATAATGGCAAAACATTTTGTAATTACTTATTATTAAACATGAATTATGATCTGGGATTGCTAAATTTTTGTCTATAATAATTGCATTACATGTAAAATATTTCACCTAAAATAGGAATCGCAAGGATATATATAACTAAGTTTAAAATTATTTTAAAATATAAACTGCTCCAAGTTAGCTTTTGTAATTAAATTTAGTAGCGTTTCAGAAAGTATCCCATAATGGAATAATTGATTTCAATATATACTTTTTTAATATTTAAAATTTATTCCTAAAAACAAATAAGAGCTAAGCAAGTTTAATTTCTTTCCTCACTAACTTGATTCAATTAAAAGTCTTCTAAAAGATTTTATATAATTTTTAAGAAAATATTATGAAAATATAAATCAGAGCAGCTTTTTTTTAATTCGGAATCTATTGAGATAGCAAATACAAAGAAATCTAAGAAAAATTATTCTTGTAATTCCCGCTAAATTAAGTTTTTCACAGATTCCCAAGAATATTATTGCGTGCGGAAATCTCATAAGACAAAAATATAATATTCGGAATGAGAACAATTTATTCAATCCGGGGATTTAAAATCGGACAGGACTTTTTTCCCCTTTTCTATAACCTTCTTTTAATTTCCCAAGGATCTCAAAAAGTTATCAGAATTGAGCTTTAATTATTCGGCATTTAATAACTTCATCCAAAAAAATTTCTTCGAAGATCAACGATTTAATTAAAAAACAAAAATTTGCAAAAAAAAGTCCATTATGTCCTTTAAGGAAGACTTAATAATATGAAAGGAATTTCTCAAAAAGAAAGCACTTAATTTTTAATGCACTGATTTCTTTAATCGTCCCATCTTAAAAATGAGAACCTAATTTGCTACGAAATTCTCAGAACACAATAGAATTTCACCCCGAAGTGATCTCTTATTATTTTCAACATCGTAATCAACAGAAGGAACAGGAATTTTATCTTTACAAAAACATTTGACTCGCGAGTCCCCAGAGTAAACAGGATTTGGTATTTTCAATTCATCAATTTAAACGCCGTCTGGAACAAATAAAAAAAAACTTTTTCCAAAATGGCCGATGAAAAAGAGAACTTCATCAAAATTTTCTTTGTTCCATGTCTGCCAACTGGAGCGTCTTATATCAGTTGCGGATACAGCTACTGCTGCTGCTGTTTTTGTATTTCTCTTTTTTTTTTTTTTTTTTTACTCCAACTCAAAAGCACAAAAGGTTAAATTGAAAAATACCAGCCGAAAAGATTTTCTTTGAGGGTTATAATGGAAGATTTGTAATCGAATTTGCTGTTTGCTTTTTACTTACAGTAATAGGATTTTGATAAACAATCGCTTCGTTTGGGGCATGGTCTTTTAAAACTTGCCTTATTTTTATTGGGTTCCAATTTGAATGCCTTTTGTTTTTGCTGGAATCTATTCACTCCAGTTCTTCTCAAGGGAGCCTCGTTCTTCGCCTGGAAGGTATCTCATCAGGGGGATCTATTACCTTATCGATTATCGATAACTGCAATTATCCGAAGAGCGAAATCCATCTTTATTTTACAGCCGATATTTATATTCCCATTTGCAGGCTCCTGCTTCCTTCGCCAGAAACTCCCCAGAGATACCACTCGAACAACATTTGCGTTTATCTCGAAGAAATCTTCGAGTGGCGTACTGCACCAGCGGGGGGGGGGCAAGGATATTTTCTAATTTATTTGGTGAAGAACACTTTACCCAAACCATTGTTTTTCTTCGATTCATTCCTGTGGGATTCGTCAATACCCCCTTCCCACCACCCTATTTTCGTTCCCTCCAGAGGTATCTTAATAATCATTCAGATGGAGCGAGAAGAAGGACATCGTTTCTTCGGGAAGAGAACGTATTTGATATGGAAAAGGGTGCACTTCTTTTAGTGATAGCTAGAAATAGATGCTTTTTTCATTCCAGAAATCGATTATTGAGTGAAACAAATGGTTTGTTTGTCGTTTGAGAACTAAAAATTAATTTATGTAATTTTTGAGGTTGGTGGAAATGGAAAGGGAGAAATTAAATCGATAGATGTTCTAGAGCAGGTTATAATACACATATTTAAGGGGAAACCATGATAAATTCGTAAATATTTAATATTCAAATGTATGACATTTCAACTATATTCTTATGAAAATCGTAAGCTTTATCAATGAATAACATTCTGCAAAAAGGAAATGATTAGAAGGATGAAATAGGGTGCAACATTCTATCCATCAAAGATCAATTGTGCCTATGGATATACAGGGTGTTTCAGTGAACCGCTTCAGAACTTCTAAGAGGGGTAGGGTACATCCTGACAACTCGAAATCATACAGCAATGTGGGGTAGGAAATGCTTTCCTGAAGCGGCGTTGCACACAGAAGCACCATAAGGAAAAGAGACCGTAAATGAGAAATCGTTTTAATAATACATGAAAAGAAGCAAAAGGTACGTGGATTAAAGTAAGTGTTCGAAGTTTCTTCCACGGGCTACAATGCACGCCTCACATCTCCGACGCATGGACATCCGAACATTCTGGAATACTCCAGGCATATCTTGAATCTCTCCGGTAGCTACTGCGATTCTTGCAATGAGCTCCTAAGCAGTGTCAACAGGGGTGTCCTAAACTAGCGATTCAAAGTCCATTCAATTTAAAACGCCATCTTGTACAACTAAGGAATTAAAGTATATTTATAGTAAAAAGACTATGTTGAATGAAACAAGTTACAAGTCTTAAAAGGCGAAATAAGGAGGTTATAAAAATTAACAATTAATCAGATCAGCTAAAATGTTCAATTAGAAAAATATACGCTATGGCGTAATAAAAACATAGGAAAAAGTTTCATAGAGTTTTCTGTGAAATTGGTTGAGATATCTGTGATTAAAATCATGAACTTTCCGTGATTTGGAAAAAAAAAGAGTCGTCCGGAAATTGAAAATTGGTTTTCCGGTATTATCATACAGATTTTCTGAGTTAAGCAAGAAAGCAAACAAAAAAAAAAAACTTAAAATAATCTAAAAAACGTACTCGGGAAGGGGAGGAGGAATCTGAGAATCCGATCTTATAGTCTTCGTGAAACTATCAAAATACCCGATTGAAACCACGCGGCCCTACAACCACCAAAGCAGATTCAAAATTTAAACATTTTATCCTGATAAGCTTTGTGCTGACGGGAAAACGTTGAACTTAAAAATTAACGTTATTCAGTGTTTTACATAAGAAAAGATACAGAATAGCTAACAAATAAATATATTGTTAAACAATGTATTGTAAACAATATATAATTGCATATGTCTCTCCATACAATGTATTTATTGTCATCTTATCAAACTGTTTGGTGCGTTTTGAGTCGATTATAAGACGCTTTTCACAATTTTAACATGAAATATGCATTTGGAATTTAAATTTTGGATATTTTGACGTTTGCTCTGACGTCATTAGTTAATGATCATGTTCGTTTTAATGCAAACAGCTGTGACGTCATTGGTTCTGAACACTGAATTTTGTTATGGAATATGAAATAAAGATTCTCTGAGAAAATAAGTGCGAATTTTGCTCATGTGCAACACCAAGTACTGTATACAAAGCTTCTGTATTTAATGAAATGAAAAAGGGGGAAATATTTTTCTTGTTTCTTTTCTTAAGTTTATGTCTTTAAAAAACTTCTGTCTCACTTAAGTATAATTTATTGATTAACGTAGTATCTCCTATTAGCAGAAGATATTGGGCAGATATATCGAGTAGATATTGGACATTTTGTGATAATAGAGTCAATTCCAGAAGTATGTATTCTATCAGATATCATAGATTGTCTGCTTTCTAAGAAAGCTGCAATTGAGAAATAACTAATGCAAAGATTAAATAGTTACTTCTTCGTCTGTTATTCTTTGGTAGTGTAGATATATTCCGTCAATATGTGAATGCCTTACTGCCAATTTCTGTTCAACAAAAATATGTATTTAAGTAAATATTCGTATATTTTTCATAATTAATCATCTATTAACCATACCACAATAGACTATTCGGTATCCTATATTTAATGTAATAAGAACGACATTATATTTTTCTTTCCTATAATGTTTTGCGGAAAAAGGTAAATAGCAAATTGTTGCCTTGAAATAAATTCGGTAGTAACTTTGTTTAAAAAGTTTTAGATATACTTAACATTATGACCAAAGATTTTATTTAGCCTCTTGACTAGATAGCATATCTTACATGAGTCATTATTTACTATTCCATGTCTTATGAAGGCGCTAAGTGATTTCTGAGATATTTAAACATATCCAAGATTTTTTTTTAATTTTGTAGTTAATTGCTACTTAATTATAGTTTAAATATAAGCCGGCGTCCTGGCATAAGGGTAGCACGTCTTAACCGTGATCTGGGCGTTCTGGGTTCGAATCCCTGTTCGGGCATGGTTGTTCTTCCTCTGCTCTATCTGTGAGTTGTGTGGATGTGCCCTCCTGTCAAAAAGAGTTGTGCAAGCGAATGAGTGACGCTCGAGTGGAAATGTCGCACTCTTGGCCCTGATTGGCGCTATTGAAATAAAAGACGCCCCCCCCCTATTGGAATAAATCGCTGTTTTCGTAACAGCGGGCTTGTCTAAGTGCCATAAGAAACAACAACAGTTTAAACATAAAAAGGAAAAAAAATGTTGCTGGAACTAATCAGATATATCATTATATGTGATAAAAAGTATTTTTAAAAATGATAGTTTTTTGTTTTTTTTATATTTGTAGATAACAATTCAACTATGTCATTATGTGGTATGATAACATTAAAAAAAATTAATTTTAAGTATTTGTTTATAATAATCCAGATATGCCATTATATGTAATGGTAATATTAAAAAATAAATGTTATTTTTCTGTATTTATAGATAAGGATCCAAAGATATTATTATATATGTTGAGAAAATTCAAAAATAAAGGTTCCTTTTGTATTTATAGGTAGCAGTCCAGATATGTAATTATATATCACAAAAATTTCAAAAAAGGCAATTTTTTGTATTTGTAGATAATAATTCAGATATTTCATTATATGTGTTGAGAATAATAAAAAAAATTAAGGTTCTTTTTTAGTATTTGTAGTAAACAAGTCAAATAAGTCATTAAATGTTATAAAATTTTTTAAAAAATACAATTTTTTTCGAATTTGTAGATAATAACCCAGATACGTCCTTTATATGTGATGAGAATATTCAAAAATAAATTTCTGTATTTGTGAACAATATATTTTGCATGTACAAATATATTGTTATATGTGATGAGAATATTAAAAAAGGAAGGTTCTTTTTTGTCTAGATATGTCATTATGTCTCACCAGAATATCCAAAAAATAAAGGTTATTTTTTCTTTTTTGAATTTGCAGAAACTATACAGCAAGTCATATCATTTTCAATCGCACATGTAAAACAATTAAGAGTAAACCGATTTAAAATACCAAATACATTGCTGAGATTCTTTATGGCGCATGACACAGCTTGCAACAAATTTCTTTTTTCATTAAAATGAACTGAACTAACTTTTGAGCTGAAAAAAATCTATTGGATAGAAAATAAATAAAAGACAAGAATCTCAAAATCCATTAAATCTACCTTCGATTCGAACTAATGCCATTTCTATTTTTTTAAATGAAAAAAGAGGACATAAAAAATAACACCACAGATATATCTGTAGTTTTTTTAAACAAATTTGGCAATAAATCGTTACTGTATTTCTTTTAGAAAGAAAGCAGAAAAGTCCATCATACATAACACAGAAAGAAATGCAGGAGAAAGACAAAAAAAAAAAAAAAAAAAAAAAAAAATTGAAATATATCAGTCTCCAAACGGCAACTGACAGCAAAAAGAAAAAAGAACAAAAGCTTACGCCTCGCTCGGCAAGAGAAAAAAAAATCCATAATTTTCTTTGTTCTCTGAGCAAAATGTGACGTTTTCTTCCGCCATAAAAAATAGTTCCTTCTTTCCAATACATCTATCCATCTATCGAGGTATTCTAGCGAAGTATGTATTTATACATCTGTTCTTAATTGCTAGGAAAAGACAGCGAACAAATGAGTGGGAATTTTATTTATCAGTCTCAGTCTCGAGTGAATGGTAATTGAATGCGACAGCCATTAGGCTTGGCACACCTCCATTACGTTTAATATCCGACGTTAGCGCGATGGCCATTCGTCAATGCAGACGCGGGCCCTAATCAAAAGGAGTTGCTGGCGGTCGTGAATTTGGCACGGAAAATGAAGGTTTTTGTCTGAGAATAGAGAAGAAATTGGAGGAAGAGTGGTCTGGGAGTTTCCAGAGATGTCTTATTAAAGAAAAGTTTTGTACTCTAAGATGTACTTATAGAGTTTGTAGTTAAAGGAACTAAAAAACTAAAAATAGAACTAAAACTAAAACGCAAAACGAAAGCATTGCATTTGTACAACAATTTGATTTCGAGATTTGAACGAATCTATACGTTTTAAATCTCACTGAGTCCGAAATCTTTTTGGAATTTAATCTATTTGTCGCTCTGTTTATTTGTCAGTGATTGAAAAATGTTTCGAGCTAGAAGGATAAAATTCGGATACAGCTTTTACACTAAATTTGTGGATTCCTATCAATTCGTACAGAGAAAAATGTCATTTTGCTAGTATAAATAAATAGGATAGCGAAAAAAAGTAAAAGTTAGATAAATAAAGTCAGTTAAGCAATTGTGTTACTTTAAATACGGACTCTTATCAAATTTGGAACCAAATCTGTCAACTGGATACCGTCTTTCCGTCTCTATATTCGGAAGTATGTCTCAATGTTAACAGAACAATGCAATGAGTTAGATAAATAAAAATTTGATATGTAATAACTAAAATCGTAGTTTAGTTTTAAATGGTGATCTAAAGATCTACAATAGCCTAAAGGACTTTAAAGAATTAAATTGTGATCTAATGGCATCCAAATGGCATATTCGGTTTTCTTCATATTCGCTTAAATCTGTCATGTAGGGGAGAACTGAAAATAAAAATATCATCACTTGGACGAGACCTCCAAATTATTTCTGGATGGAGGGGGATATAACATATTTATTAGGAAGTTTGTTTTTCTTGGAGATAGCACTTCCTGATAATTCATTGATATGACAAAAATTTTAATACTATCAGATGATTATTTTTATAAGATTATCACAATCTTGAAGCACGTGCAGAAGATGGAAAGAAATTCCAAACAAGTACACCTTTTTAAATTTCTGTACCTTTACAGAAGGAGAACTTTGGACTTCAATGGCCAAAGTTGTCTTATTTCTAGTGACGTTTTGTTTGATCCAGAGACTTCTTGGTTCTGTAGTCTCGACTTTTATGTTAAATTATTACCGTGGAGGCTCGAAATTAATTATAGAATAATCCTTTTTTTCTAAAATATTTAATCTGGCTGTGTTATACTCCAATCGAAAAGATCTGTCTATTGTAGAAAATATTAATATAAAGGTTAAATGTGGTACTTTTAAGCTTCTAGGATTTTGTTGCCTTTGCAGCTTATCATCAAATCCCTTTAAAGATTGCTCCACTTATTAGTCATTTCGTATAAATATATGTGGGGTATTTTTTTATTAATTGCCAATGGGAAGATAACCTTTAGGCAGGTGAAAGGAAACCTTTATTTCTTATTGGTAAAAGGAAACCTATATATATTCTATGTGAAAGGAAACCTTTATT
>JAPMOR010081454.1:97110-115954 GCA_026543865.1 Argiope aurantia | reverse complement strand
TTATAGGTAAAAGGAAACCTATATATATTCTATGTGAAAGGAAACCTAGATTTCTTCTAAGTGAAATTAAACCTAGTATATACCGCCTTTTACTAACATCAAAAGATGGAACGTACATTTCAGGTACTATTCTGGATTCCCGATTTCAAAGACATCTGGATTACATTTTCCTATAAATTAAAAGTAATGATAAAGTTTTATAAGTTGGAGGTGTTTCTATTGTGTCATTGAGAAATAAAGCGCAGTTTGTTGACTAACAATGGTCTTTCGGTTTTAAACTTTTCATATAATGATTCAATTTTATATTTTGGTGCATTTAGAAAAAGAAATATTTTCAACCAATGAGTATTTTTATCCTACAGAAAGGAAACATGTCGGTCGAGGTTGTGCTGTGAATTATTTTACTCTTTATCTACATCATTTTTTTTAATTATTCAATTCATTTGCTTGTATCATGCAATTCATATAATCCATAAGATTCATGCTCCACAATCGGCACCAAGTCTATAAAAAGTCGATACTCGGTGTACGGAATAACTTAATCAAATTTGCAAAAAAAGTCTTTTTAAATTCACGATACAATAAAATAATCGAGTTATATTATTTTAAAATATGACAAAAATCTACATGATAATATTTTCATGAGAGCGAAATCACAGCAAACTAATGACTAGAATGATGAAAAACAAATCAATATATGCACAATCCCGAATTCGAATGGAAACAAATCCACTTATAAAGCATCTGAATTTTTCCTGAAAAAATGTTAAATTACAAAAATATTTGCACACACAATATCTATTGTGGTGGTAACATCATAAGCCAGATAACAACTTCGGAAAAGGAGTGTACACTTTTGTCTAGTGGTCTTGTTACTCTACTAAGAACCCTAACGTTGTGAGTTCGAACCTGAAACTTGCACACTCTCATCACATAAAAAATCATTTTATTCCTTTTAAAATTAGAATAAAAACGCATGGACATGGTGATTTAACTCCAATAATGTTACCTGAATTTTTTTGAACAAATGAGTTGAAACAACAGAGAAATCTAAAACACGTGCCCTATTTAAACAGCAGATTCACATGAATTTACCCATGCTACACATTAGAATCAACTAATTAAGAGTAGTGTTTAAGATTATAATTACACATAAAATACATTAGTTAAATAAAAACATTTTATATTTCTTAACATTCAGTTATAAAAAACGTTTTTAAAATTGAAATTACTCATGTAAAATTTCTGTTTTTATAAATTATACCAACTCTTTCAATATAGATTAATTATTGAGTGATAGTCAAATTGACATCGCCTTTCTATTTAGATGTGGTAACCAAGATGTTTCCATTCCAAGGCTAAGAAACAAAATTTTTAAAATTTCTACCATAATATTTAAAACATCCTTGCATCATTATCATTTGGATGCATTATAAGTTATTATCTGTTAGTTCAAAGAAACTATTATATGAAATTCCCTTCGGAAAGTATTTGTACCTCTTTTCTTATAAATGGATCCAAATGAATAAATATACCTGCTGATCAAAATGATGTCGTATTACTTGAATACACAGTCAAGCCACTTACCCATATAAAACTCTGCAAGAAATGGTAGCTATCTTCCTGGCCGTAATGACTCTATCGTTACAAATTTGATTGGCTCCATAAATGAAGCTGGGACAAGAAATCTTTAAAGATAAACGATCCTCGGAAAAAACGAGAATTCTCGGAGGTTAATAAGAAAGAAATATTGATAAATCTCTCATTGTAATGTAAGGTGCACGTACCGTTTTGTCTTAATGAAGAAATATTCTCCCTTTTATTCGCGTATCGTTACTAAGATATCCAAATTGCTACCAAGAGAATTTATCGTTTATTGTACAAAAGAGTGTTCTTATTTAAGAACATTTTGTAAAAACGTTTCCAAAAATAGCCATTTCAGATTTTAATGGAATCAGAAAAGTGAAATGTAATTTATTATATTTTTTTCTTTGTTTTATTTTATGCAAAGAGATTGTAGAAAAGAAATCTAACATTATATTTTCAAACTGTTTTTTTAATTTTTAGAAGGAGACGATTGTAGGATTGTTAAAAATATCGGAATGCCTTTAAAATGGAGATTGCTTCAAACATGTGATTTTGGCAATTTATTAAGTAAATTTATGCAAGTTACTTCAATTTTCATTCGATTGAATTTTCTTTGACATTTATGTTCAAATTTTCTAACTCATGCCCATTTTTTTATTTCGGTTCCTTATTCCAATAGCTAAGGAATCTCATAAAAAATTTATTTTATTTCTTTAATCTACTTCCATGGTCTTATAGGCCTCTTAAGATTTCCAGTCTCTTGTATGATAGAAAATAATTGAAAATGTTTTTTAAAAAATGAGCTAAGCAATATTTTTATTATTAATTTATTTTACTATAGCTTTTTGTTTTGCCATAAATCAGATTATGTTTTATACCGAAAAAATAATAATATAGCAGTACAAAGAATAAAAAGAAAAAAAAATGCAAGATTTACAAAGCAGTTTATCTTGCTTTAGTCAACATTTTAATCACTAAGATCCATTGTCTATCTTTGTATCAGGGCGATTTATTAATTATTCAAAGTAGGAAATTGATTAAGGCCTAAACAAATTCGGGAGGATGTCCGAGGCCTCGAGATATCTTTATAGTATTTTTAAAATGGTTTGACTTATCTTTACGTTTTATTTAATTTTAAAAAGCAGTGCACTTGAAATTATTCAAATAAAAATTGAATATTGTTTGATCTTTATTCTATCAATATTCCTAATTAATTACTTTTTCAAGTTTACGTTGTTCTGTAATTCTAATATATATATATATATATATATATATATATATATGCTGCTTTATAATAAAAAAAATCCGATCTTATAATTAAAATGGGTTTAGATAGTGATAAAATATTTTGTCATTTTTTAAAAAGAAATTTTGATATAAAATTACATTTACATTTCTTATACGCAAAACATAGAAACCAAGTAAACACTATGTTACTTCAATTTATCCAAATTTTCTACCAGAATATTCTTATAGAGAGGTTTAAATTAAAATCAATACAAAAATATTTTGTTTCAATAATTTTGTCAGAGGAAACAGGTTTCAAGATTTGTATCGTCGAAGGACCTCTAAGAATCTTACTACAATTCAGCTAATATTTTTTGATAGATTTTCTTTTAACATGGACATTGATATTTTATCTCTCTTTTTTATATTGAAAGGTCGTTGAATTTATTGTTATTATCATTTAAGAGTTTGCATGAAAAAAATGGCAGATTTATGGATTCATGTTAAATATCAATCAGGAGATAACTTTTCGTGGTTATAAATCTTTCGGACAAACTTGGCAGGCAAAGCATTAAAGAAAAATTCTAGCGTTTCCATTTAAATCATATAAATTTTAAAAATTCTGTATTATTCCAACTTAATTATTATGAGTCGGTGCAAGATTCGTATGGACAAGGGAGAATACCATATCAATTCATTTCGCCAATACAAAATTATTCAAAGCTTTGAGCACCGTATTTTTTCAAGTTATAATTTTTCGATAAAAGCCAAGATATTAACACGTTGTGGATATAATTGGGAAAAGTTTAAAACCAACAATAATCAGATTTAAAGATATGAAATCCAATCTTCCATATTTCGTCGCATTTTAAAGCTGTAAAATCTTCAAAAATCTTCAATTTTTTTATTCCATGTTGAGATTTTATTAATTTATTAACTTGTAATGAATATTTGTAGGGGCTCTCGTATGAAACTGGATACCGAAATTTTATAAATATCTTAGAGTTACAAAGTTTTAATTCCACAAGATAACAAAAATCGCTTCAGAAAGTGAAAATTATTCGTCAAATGTGCAAATTTATAAATAAATTTCAAAGCTTAAAATATCAATACTGAACAAGAAATCATTTTATATTTAATGATAAAATGAGATTCTAACAAAATTTATGACATTAGTATAGCTGATGTGCAGGGTGAGATTTTTATCATTCTAAGAATGTAATTTTGGTTAGACTATAAAAAGATGACTGTTACTATATTTGTAAAATATTGCAAAATTTAAAAAAAATATTTTTAAATTGCAGCTTTTTGAAAAATAAATATAATATACAATTATTTAGAATATATCTGAACAATTATTTACACGCAAGTTACATATTTATAATTTTGTTTATGTAAAATTACCTCTTGACAAATATTTCAAAGCAACAGTATTTTTAATAATAAAATAAAAATTGTCTATGGGTAAATTAATTTGTTGTAGTAGGAAAATTGAATATAAATATAAGAGAAAGCTTACTCTTGAGACATAATGACCATCGAATAGTTTCTTTTTGCCTTCTTTATCTAATACTTCTTTATTACTTTCTAACCATTCTTGCAATGAGAAAGGATCCCCTAAATTTCTTTCAAAATCTTGTTTTATAGGTTTATCTTCTAGAAGAGAACCTAAATGTGAATATAAAAAAGTTTCTTAGTGAACCTAAGGATACAATTTGTTATCACCACTAAAAATAAATATGAATGTACTAGCGCACATTCATATTGTTGAGATTATGTAGTCCACACACACACACACACACACACACACACACACACACACACACACACGCACGCACGCACGCACGCACGCACGCACGCACGCACGCACGCACGCATACACACACAGACACACACACACACACACACACATATTCCTTAGTGGCTGCGAATGGGAACCTCGAATTTTAATTAATTAAAAATAAGGCTGAATTTTGATATTTTTCAGTGATAACATCTAAAAATATTTCTGCAAAAATAAATTTTACACTGCGTAATTTTTTTTTTTTGAATGATTTTTTAAATGACACCAATTTAATATTGGGCAAATATCATGAATTTCGTCGATTCTTAAAAGTCTTTTTTGTTCGATTTTCAACAATGTTTACATTTTTATCCTGGGATTGAATTTTTTTATATCATCAAATATTTAAAGGCGCAATTTTTTCTATTGTTGGAGGCTAAAGATGTAAGTTTCTGTTTAGTATCTCTGAAGTTTTTGAAACGAATAAAAATGAGTGTACAACACCGCGAAAGCAAAAGGTTAGATGAACCGGATAATTACATTTTTAATAGTGCTATGACGTCATGGGACTGCCTTCCGTTAGTAATGTTCTAGTGCACAATGAACAGTTAAAATAACATGAGACATTTAAAATGACATGGTCTTAATATATGATTATTTTACAGAATCATGAAAATAAAGTTATATCTAAACAATATTATATAACAATAAATATATTAAAAATTTTGTTAAACAATAAACAATATAACCAGTATCTCCATATCTCCAGCGGACCAGGTGGTCAACAAAAATACCTAATGTAAGATGTAATTAAAAAAAAAGTTCAAAAATTTGCCAGCTCCAATTTGAAGAAAGATTTGATTGCCTTATAAAAATCCAATCTAATTTAAAGAGGGCACCAAATTACGATAGAGATAATAGAATTTATATTACATTTGGATATTTAAAAGAAACATTTGAAGACATTTAAAGCGAATAATTAAATACCTATCAAAATAAAATATTTTTCTTCAACAGAGATGCAGTTATGTAATGCATATGTAAGAGAAAAATTATTTATAAATTTAGACAAATTAAAGCTATTGATTGTTAAGCCAAAAGATATCTGTTTACTGGCGAAGATCATTTAACAGATAGTTCTTTAGAGATGTCTTTAAAATGTTGGCACTGAATTTCCAATAAGTCACATATTTGAAATACTCTTAAGATTTCAACTCTTACTGCATTCAACTCAACTCTTAGCTTTCATTTCAACTCTTAGTGTAAAATAACATTATGCACAGAATATCAAATGTATCAAAGAAAATGAGGTGTTGCGATATGTTCTATTTTTTACCGCTGTCAGGCTAACGAGAATAGTAAATAACATAGTTTAATTTATTAAATGTAACTTTAAATTTGAAAAACTGAATATATAAAGAGAAAACTGATCTAATCAAACATTACGCTATATAAAACTTATAAAATACAGAATTTCTGAAGCGTAACTTTAAAAAATTTCAAAATCAATTACTTCTATTCAGATTTCACTCAAAATAGGGAAACGTAGTTAGAAAAAGAATGATTTGGTTATCAAAACTGAAACAACTGCCAATTTCACTGATGTAAGTTTCATTTCAATGACATACTTGTAAGAAAATATTTTTTGCCTCATTGTATAGCCTGCATTATCCTACAATTAACTAAATATCATAAAGTTGTGGACATTGTCGCTTGTTTCTTGATGTCTCAGAAATTTACATTTATTTTAAATACTTATTATGTACGTATTACATTTATTTATACATTTAGAGAAAATAATTGATGATATTTATAACGATGGTTATTTTTTGACTCGGTTATGGAAATTAACGTCTACATTCAAAGAAATTTGACTATCTGCAAAGTCCAAGAATGGATGGAAAGCAAAACCGAGAGCCTAATTATTTTTGATCCAATGATGAATTGAAGAAAGGTGTGTGTGCGTGTGATAGAAAAAGTTTTCAATTTTTAATATTATTTACAAATATTTGAAAATTACTAATATTTTCATGACTTATATCATTAACTTATTTTTTTAAAATGGGAAATGCATGCAAACAGGTATATGTCTTACATTTTTTCAAATGTAATTTCGACTGAAAAATATTTGAAATATTGCAAAATTTTTTAAAGACAATTAAGATTTTATCGAAACGAATATATAGTTGTTTTAAAATGTTTAAATAAGGTAAAGAATCCATCATAAATGAAGCCCATCACAATATCTAATCATGTGATATCGCTCAGATCAAAGAATTTATGCTCAGAGACAGTGATGCAATAATTCAGAGATGATTAAGATGATAAGAAGTTTTTGATAACTAAACGTTACTAAATGAGAATCAAAAACTTTGAAACCAACCTGCATTGTTATAATTCATAGGTTTTTGGAATTGTCATTGACTTGCTGTCATTTTAGGAAAATGAGTAACTGGAAATGACTACATGGAACTATTGATGCAACTTAATCAAATGATGCAATCATTTCATTCCGTAGAGCCATTTTCCATGACGATGACTCTCTAATCCATACAGTAACATTTCTGGAAATGAACATTTAAAAAACGTGAAAATGAAGTCATGCCTTTTGGGGGGCATTCCAAACCTTTGATTTCTCTATTTTGGAAGCATTATGATCATATATGGAGATCAGAATTTACGGTTGCTATTCATTCTCAACATAGACGCATTCTAGCATTTTTACAAGCAGCAGAGAGATCTTAACTTTCTTCATTAAAATTTTTTGATACTTTCTGTAGTGCGTCCATTATTCTAACGAGATTTTTGAATCTAATGTCCGAAAGAAAACCTTTAAGGTTCCATATCCCTATGTTATTTCTATACTGAAATTTTTGAAATTGACCCATCCTTGTACAATTACTTCCAGTGTATGGGGAAAGGGCTCTTGCTTGATAAGAACATCAAATTTTTAATTCATTAATCCAATTATGTATGCTATGATTTCGAACTATTACTAAAGAGTCTTCAAAATAATACAAAAGAATAATTCCAAAATTCTATGAATAAGTTAAAAATTTAATTTATAGATGGCGCCATGAATCATGTATAGAACAAAAGGAGGAATTCTATATTAATGGCAGGCAAAATGAAGAATATTTTATAAGTATTCTGTTTGGATAATTTTCGTAAAGAATACTACCAATTACCAACCGTTTATGAATTGAATGCCCTAAAATATGGTGTAGTTTTATTTTGGAATTGTTTCTAATTTAATTCGTTATAGGAGAATGCTGAATTAGCTGCACCTTTTTCCTTCTAAAAGGCAGCCGATGCAGAAATAGTCAAAAATTTATATATATTGTTTAGAATTCAATTTATCGAACTCACCTGGAATGGGTTTCCCTGTTTTGTACGCTTCTGAGTTGAAGTATTCTTTGATGAGTGGACCGAGTTCTTCGAGATTTTCGCAACGAAACCATTTCTCATAGAGGATTTCATCAGTCTCGTCAATATAATACCTGAAATGAAGAGACCTGGATTAAAAATCCTTCACTTTCTTTTATCTATGATATGACAGTTTATAATTAAAATAAGGCAGGCGCCATTAGAATAAAGCATATTTCTAAAATTTGCTAATAGGACTCATCCACTTGGTCCAGTTTTAATCATTTATTATATGAAATACGCATATTCTAAAAATCTTGTTCAAATTATGATTTTTTGCCTTTTTTTGATCATTCTTTTAAAACTGCACAAAATTTAATTTAATAATAGATACAAAATTAAAAATACTAACAATTAAATTTTATAAAATTTAATTATCTTAATTTTAAAATCTGATAATTAATTCTTTTATTATTAAATGTACTGATATTATCATTTCGGAAACATTGACAGCAAATAAATGCTTGAAAAAATTCTGGCATTCACCCAATTTCGCATATATGACCTGCAATTCTCGATTTCCTTATTTTTCGAGTATATTAAGTTCCAATCAGGTAATATAATTTTTAATTATTAAATAAAAAATACATATGTTTAACAGTAAAACAAAAATACCTTAATTTCTTCAATTTGTTAATCATAGTTTATAAAACTGTAAAATTTTTAATATGAATTCATAAGTAAATTATGTGCTACATATTCTAAAAGGCAGGTCAATTAATTTTTTGTTGGGATAGTTATAGATTTAGATAGATTTTATACATCCTATTAGTTAATAGCATCCTATTAATAAATTCGCATGCGCAACATAAATTAGATATTTTTATTTTATGAATGCTTATTAGACTTTTTGTAACGACAGAATATTCTATGACTTTTAAACTTCTTCTATGACAAATTAAACTTCTTTGGAGCACCTTAATTTTGGGATAAAAAAGGCTGATTAATTATGTTCAATATGTTCGGCTGACCTCAATATGTTCAATCTCTCTTCCCCTGTGGATTAAACAATATTGGCGTTGCTTGATTAACGGGCGTATAGCTGATGCAAGGCATATATCCTCAGGCAAAGATATATACATGGAATTTCTAGCCAAGAGGATTATCTACGCACATACAAGTATCCATATTATTTTCTACGGCGAGCTATTATTAAGACGCAGATATGAGGATTTTTATTATTATCTTGCGTAAATTTAAATGAGTTCAATTATATAACAAGAGATACAAGTTTATATTTAAATCACAGAATCATAGAACAAACAAATTTATTAAAATGAATAATACTACATTTGAATAATCTTTTAAAGCTTGTAATAGGTTTATCTCAATCTTTTCGTAGCAATGTGATATAAAGATAAAGAAAACATTTTTTTTTTAATTTTACGCATGTGAATGAAGGGAGGGGGAGTTATATAAAACAAGGATTCAAAACCTTGAATGGTCCTCATTAAGATTAATGCTCTAATAATCAATAACGGGACCGCTTATATTCAGCATTCTTAAAAAAAATTTATTTTTCCTGCTTCAAAGGAAAAGATGTAGCCTGACAAAACAGGTTATTCTTGCAACAACGTCAAAACATTTAATAACATAAGTGGAGATCAAATGATAAAAAAAAAAAAAATAAACATATAGAATACTAATTATGAAAAACAATATAATATTTGCTTCAATTATTTACATGTAAATTCTAATGAGGAAATTGAATATTAAATTAACTGAAAATATCGGAAAAGTTTTGAATTTTGAAGCTCTATTTTTATGCGGTTAGTTTTGAACCTCCGTGGTCAAAGGCGAATAGAATATGAGTATTCAGAATTTAATCAATGACGGTTGTCTTTTTTTAGTGTAATTTAGATAGGATTCGTTCTATTTCAAAAATTCCAATACTTGAATAGAAAATATTATTTCTACCATGCTCCTTTTGATTCTTGTTAGGAAATTAAAAATTAACATACAAAATAAAGTAACATAATGAAAATAAAAATTAGTTTCATAAAAAATTTAAAGCGTTAATATTTTAGGAAATAGATATAACATCTTGTCAGAATGGGTACGATAAATTTTTTATAACTTACCTCAACAGATCTGTTTCATTGGCTGCTCTTTCTCTCTCGATAACCAATCCAATCGTATCAGCTATGCGTTGAGGGGAGTGGGGTATTCTTGCAGGTAAAAGAAACACCTATTTGCAACAAATCAACAAAAAGCAATAAATACTTGAATTATTAACCAGTTAACTGCGATCGACTTTTATACCTGTCAATTCAAATTTTAATTTTGGTACTGTTGACGTGTATGCATATTTTGATATTTTTTGATGAATAAAAATTACAATTTGATACAATAAATTAACTTTTCAGTAAAAATGTAATAAAAATGGTATGTTTTCTTTTTATTAATAGGAACCCTGTAATTAATTTTAAAAAGTTGATTGAACTCCAACAAGTTACATAAAGAGGATAATCAAAAATTCCATCAATTTACCAGTTAATTCAGGAAATTATTTTTTCATGTCACCCTTTTTAAAGTCATTCGATGACGCACATACTCGTCGAATGCAACACAAAAGGTTGCATAATGAATTTTGCAAAAAATCTTAATAAAGCGAATAAGATTTCATTTTTATTAGATAAAAAAACATATTTGCCCCTTCAAAATGAAGATTTGGATTGGGGTGTATACTCCGCCAACACATTTAACAGGTTAAAATGTTTTGCTAGAATGTCTTGAACAAATTGATTAGAATACAATACATTGCTGCAAACATAAACTATGAAAATTGGTACAAAAAGTGCAACTTCAAAGCCTAATCCTCTCATGTGGAAACAATTCCCAACTTTTAATTCAGCTACATCATCAGGCTTAATCGGATTCGATGATACGTTGTTTCTTCGAAAACGAAATCCATAAGGAATCACACTATTCGTTCTTGATTTGTAATTCATTAATTGATTTCAGCGTTGTATTTTTCGATGGTAAATTGCATCGAAAAATATAACGCTGAAATCAATTAATGTCTTCATTATTTTCTTTAATTTTTACTTGAAATTTATTTATTTGTTTAACATCCTTTATATTTTTAAATTTTATAATATTTTTATATAATTCTTAAATAATGAATGAATGATGATTATTTAATTAAAATGCAAGCCTTACCTTGATGTGTTTTTTTTTAAATTTATTCTAACACCTTTTGTAATGGCATATGACATAGTATTTACACGTTATTACTTCATTTTAATTACGTATAAGATACATAGCTTTTAATTTCAGCTTTAGTGTAATTTACTAAGCCTTTGTGTTAATTACGAATTTAATATATCTGTATTTATTATAATCCGTCCTATTGATTACGTAATTTCTATTTCGCGTATTGCATTCTGAAAAAAATTTGAAATCTAAATTAAAAAAAAATATTAAAATTCTTTAAAAATTTTAAGGTAAATACCACACATTATGTTGAAACATAACACTATTACTTGACATACAAAATAAGGAAAATTTAATAATATTTTAATTTGCAATTATTTTGACTATATTCAAACGGAAATAAATATTTATGTATAAAGTTCCTGGTAGATGGCAGCACGACACACATGCTAACTGAAACTTGTCATTTTCCTATTCAATCAAATTGTAAAGTTGGAATCAAAATATGTTCACTTGATGTTATACTTGAATGGCAAATGCAGTTATATTAAGTCATTTTGAAATGTGTTATCCTTTCTGCGAAGTCACGTCTTTCGTCATTCCGCAAGATATTCATATGGATAAATAATTTAAATTCACATGTTGATGAGACATTTGAAATGAAACTATTACGAATGAATATTATTCTATTCAGTTTATCATCATTAGGCCTTTTCATTGAAAACAGTAAATTCTAAAATAGTAAGCATCGCATTAAAAACACTACTTGTTTAAAGCTTAACTAGCATAGCCGGTTAAAGGGGCAGAATTAATAAATCTAAATTGAGGAAGACATTTGTATTCCTCAACACAAATGTATTGAGGAATTCCGCAAATATTGCATGGATATGGAAGAATAAAAACCTAAAACTTCTTATTTGTTCTTTACTTTTAATTTACCATCGACCACGTTCTCTTAATTTTATAAAAAGGGTTCTTAATATAACATTAAACGTTAATTCATATATTTAAAAAAATAATTCCAGTTTTTATTTTCGAATTTTAAATCTATTTAATCTCTTTTAAAAGCAAGCTAATATTCCTTAAAATTCTATTTTGTAATTGGCAAAACATTATATCACTTGTGTGAATTAAATGTTTCTTAATGTGAAATATATTTTTAAAAAATCATTAAAAAAATAAATAAAATGAAGATAATGCAAATGTTATAATTATTAAAGTATTTTTTCTTAAAAGAGTGATAAACAATTAAAAATTCATTAAATTTTGACACTTTTTTTGAAATATTACTCAAATATTACTATATTATTTTCCTCACAAATTGACTTTAGTTAAATTAGTGTGTTTAGATAATGTATCAAAATATGAAAATGATGGGAAACTTTGTATGATATCAAATTCTAAATCTTCTTGAAAGTTTATCGCCTTGTTAACACAGTATTTAAAAGATTCTAAAATTTATCAAACAATTTCGAGAGTAATTATTCTGAAAAAAACTTTTATAGAACTAAAAAAATGACTACATTCGTTTAATAAACATTTAAAACTTTTTGCAATTCACAACAATTTTTTGAGATTACAATAAATGCCTATGATTTACATGTTAGTTAAGCATTGAAAGTTGATTTAAGTTTTGAAATGAATTTTCAGTTTAGGTATAACATGCCAAGAGCGAATAAAATTGACACATAAAATGTTATAAGATTCATAGAAGTTTGCTGATGGGATGCTATAAGTTTAGCTGATATACACACATAAGGTGTGATTAGATTCACATAAATTCACACATGTCATGGAATAAAATTATGCAAGTCTTATAACAGATACCTAAAGACATGTATAAAATTCATGGATGATGCTATCGAAAATAGAATTCATATTCTGAGACTTTAAGAAACATCGGCATATCTGATGATCAATGAATGATCAATATACTGTTAAATGATCAGAAATACCAAATATTCCAAATTAGTAACATCTAGAAGAAATATATATATATATTAAGAAAAGATGGCTGTCTTTACCTTGATGTTAAAAACGATTTGTTAATTTTTTTATACAAAAGTGAACTGATGAATATATCTTCATTTTAAACTCTTTTACTTTCCTTTCAAGTGGCAAGAAAAGTTTTAAATACATGAAAAAAATTAACCCTCTATTCTTCTGGAAAATATAGGAACAATGTTACTGACAAATATTCGTTAATCTTTAAATAAAGATTATGCTTACATTCAACGCAGAGATTATTTCTCATAGACTTTCTAAATACTTCACTATTATGTTTACAAGCTTTTTCACAGAAATGTTGAGACTAAGTTATTTATTAAAATTCATGTAATTTATTTATTAGTATTAAATATTCTTGTATGATAATTCTTTAAAATCATATGGCATTTGTTTTTAGTTTTTTTTCCCTTCATAATAGATGCTATATTCCATGTTTTTAAAAACATATTTACTCAAGCCATATTTACAGGGACGACTGAAATAATTACAGTCAAATGTGTTTATTTTCTAAGCGCATTCACTAAGATTGGGAAAAAATGAAAAAATAAATAAACAAATAAACTCTTTAGGAAACACACTTCGGGTAGTGTGACTTTTTAAATTTTAATCACGATATTGCCATAACTATTATAAAAACTTTCATCTTTAACTATAAAAGAGTTTTTCGTTCAGGCTTATATATTCTAAAGAAAACATATCTAGAAACTCTACATTCTAATGGAGCTTTATTTGCTTCGTTTGCATTTCAATTTAGACACCTCAGGAGACGCTTACGCAACTGTGACAAAAAACAGGAAGAAAGTACTTAAAAAAATTTCTCGCTGTTTTACGGAGATTCCCAGAGGCTAATATGTCATGACTCATTTACTTTAAAAGCTGATAAATAAAGATTGATGTTTTTTCCACTTAAAAACATCTGAGATGCGAACACCTTTAGGAATTCAAAGTAATGATCAAACTTTTAACTGTTGCTGAAAATTACAAAAACATCTGAAGCATTTTTATTTTAATATTTCCTCTAAAGATATTTAGAATCGAAGTATTTTCAGAATAAGCAATCGATAAAATAATTTATCTTTCAAAATTATGGTCTTATTCTAGACTTGTTTGGTTTCTACCATTATTTTAAAACAAAGAATGTTCTTCAGTAGTTTTCTAGATCAGCGTATGAAATTTATAAATATAGTTTTGGTGATTTATGCAAAGTTTTATTCAAAATATTAAGTGATTTATAAAAAAATATCATTTTCATAAATTGGCTTTTGAAACTCTATTTAAAATACAAGTATCAATTTTGAAATCACTGATCTCATTTACGTATGGTCACAATACAAATGTTTCTAGAAAAATATCAGATTATTAGTTAACCCGGCACGCGGGGTGTTTTGACACCCCACGCCTGAAAATATTTTTCTCTCTTCCCTCCCCATGAACCGAAGTGGTTGGGTCTATCAGTACCTGTTTCCAAGGTCACATTCCACAGATAGTTTATGTAAACATCAAATTGGGAACTATTTTTAGACTGCTAGATCGAACTGGGGTGTGCTGACACCCCGTGCGCGCGGTCGTGTTAGAATTTTTGAGTGCGATAGCATGGATTCCTGCAGTCGTTTCCTCTTTTGACTTATGACGAAGAAATGGAAAGGCTTCAGAAGTTATTAGAAGAGGTTTCCTCAGATGAAGAAGAAACAGAGGATTAAGATAATGTAGACGTTTTCAGCGAATACCAGTCTGAATCGGAGGAAGAACGCATATCTTCAGATGATGAAGTTTGAGAACAAACTAGCTTTTTTGTCGGAAAAGATAAAACTACAAAGTGGCAGAAAGAAGCTTTCAGAAATCTGAAACGCATATCTGTACAAAATATAATCAAACGACTGCCTGGCAATACGCAATTTTCTAAACATGTTACTTCGCCAATCTATGCTTGGAGACTAATATTTGATGATTCAATAATACAAATGATTGTGAAATGCGCTAAAACTTATGTAGAAAGTATTTCTGGTAATTTCAAAAGAGAAAGAGATGCAAAACCTTTAGAAGAATTTTGAGCTTTTGTAGGACTATTATATATAGCTGGATTGCACAAATCTTCTCATGTGAATGTTAGAGACTTATGGGCGACAGATAGCACAGGATTAGATATTTTCCGTAAAACTATGAACTATAAGCGATTTCTTTTCATACTTCGTGTCTTGTGATTTGATGATATCAAAACTAGGAATGACAGACGAAGGGTTGATAAATTAGCTCCAGTAAGAAACTTGTTTGAACATTTTATCAGGAACTGTTAGAAGTCATATCATGTAGGTGAATACGTAGCATCAGATGAAAAACTAGAGTCATTTCGAGGCAGATGCTCCTTTCGACAGTATATGGCAAAGGCACCAGCAAGATATGGTTTTTGAAGATATTTGCTTTGGTCGATTCTAGGACATTTTACACGTACAACATGGAAATATATGCAGGTAAGCAGCCAGATGGCCCTTACAAGACAGATAACAGTTCCTGTGAAATAGCTAAACGCTTGCTAGCTCCATTATACAATTCTGGAAGAAATGTCACCACAGATAATTGATATACCAGTTATGAATTAGCCGAATTTTTACAAAAACAAAAAAATTTCTATTGTTGGAACAATACGTAAGAATAGAAAAGTTATCCCACCTGAATTTGGCTCACATAAAAATAGAGAAGCACATCCAACTCTCTTAGGGTTTCAAAAGAATATAATGAATTTTTCTTACATGACGGAAAAGAACAATTGTGTAAATCTTCTGTCTACCATGCATAATGATAATCACATTGACGAAAGTACAGGAGATTTAAAAAAACCGGAGATAATAACATTCTATAACATGACGAAAGGAGCAGTAGATGTTGTCGATGAAATGGGAGGATCTTACTCTGTTGCTAGAATATCTAAAAGGTGGCATATGGTGATATTCTTTTCACTTCTAAACATTACGGGGATAAATTCAAGGATCTTGCTGTTATCGACCAAAACCCCACCTGAAACATTCAGAAACAGGAGACATTTTTTGAAGAATTTGGCGTTTTCACTTTTAGAACCTCATATGAAATCAAGGCAAAAACAACAAGAGTTTCTGGATGAACCACAAGCAAAAAAGCAAAAATTAAGCTACCGTAGATGTTACTTGTGTCCAAGAGAAAAGGGTAAGAAATCAAAAACTACATGTTTGAAGTGTGAAAAAAATATATGTCGAGAACATTCAGTAATTGAAGCGGTATGTACAAACTGCAAACAATCTAATGTTTCTGATCCATGTACACCCTAATACGTTTGGAAATTTAATAAATATCACTTTTTTTATACACAATAATGCGTAAGTTTCGATTATAGTGAAAATTATAAGCAAAAAAGAAAAAAATCTTTACAGTTGATATCATTAAAAGTCCTTTTAACAAGATAAAAAACAAGGTGAGTGTATTATTTTTTTCCATGAAAATTTTTTTCAGTTATTCTTTTTTAAAGAAAAAGGCTATAATTACTATAAAATTCATTAATTTATAGAATTCCATTGATTTCTTTCGTCTTATGCCCTTTATTATGGCTGGGGTGTGCTGACACCCCATGCGCGTCCTCGTGTTGCGTTTCACTGCGCGCGTCCTGCCGGGTTAATATACAATATCCAATTAACGCACCAGTTTGTATTAATTTCTTTACTTTTATCGTATATGGTCACAAAGTTCAAAATAAGATTCTTAAAAGTAAGTTAAAGAATGATATAAAAGATTGCATTTTCAAACGCACTAATAAAGTTATTTAATGTTGTTGCTTCTGTTTAGGAGCAGAAACGAGAGACAAAATTCCTTCTGCTGGATCCCTAAAGGCTGGGCACTGGACAAGAACTGGGGAATATGCATTATTTTTTTTTCAGAAATATTTTTTTTTTTTATAAATTACAGTTGATATATGGAATGAAGGAGCTATATGTTCTTTGCCATAGCATCCAAGGTAATCTGAATGGCAGAATCACCACCATGAAACTTAAAATGTGTACTTTGGTGAACACATCATTCTGTCACGTATGGTAAACTAACATCCAACTCTCATATACGTAAGGCTTGCCATTGCAATGAAGGTAGCTCGTTATAGTAATCAATAGAGAAATGAGAAGCAACCTCAATACTAGAAGCGATTTATTTTCATATTTGAAGTGACCCATGGTGGAACAATTTGTATGATGGTAATACGAAATAAACGAAATTTTTTATATTATTTTCTCTAAATATAAAACTCATACGCTCTCGTTATATTAACCAAGTGACTAGAGGTCAGATATTTACAACTATACGTGATATTAGTGAACAATAATAAACTATTCTTGTCTTTTCTCATTTATTTACTGTCATCTCACGACCTCATTAGCATCACACATTATCATCCTCAAGCACGACAGAATTTAATTCTAAGTGGGATTTAAATCCCAAAAGAATTAATGTTTGCTTAGAGGTAAAACATTTTGAACCAGTACGCACTCATATGAAGAACTTCATTAGTCCAGCATTTATATCATATATTAGAAAAATGCTTTTAAAGTTATGCTTTGAAAGAAGAAATAATAAAAGTGAAGAACTCATCAGTCGAATAATTGCTTTACGTAAATAAAATTTAAGGCTAAAATTATTATGATATAAATTCAAAACTACTAATAAAAAAAAAGCAGACGTCAAGTCATAAATCAGATAACATCTAACAGGCATATAATTTTATACCACATGCACTCATGGAAAGATGTTCTACTGGCATGAAGTTTATATATCCGATTAGGAAAATCCTTATAAAGTTTAAAAGAAGTAATAAAATGCAAGATCGCATCATCAGAATAGTCATTTTACTTACATAAAACTTAAATTCAAGTTATTTTCATGTGGATAGAAAGCTGGTTCATAGTAATAGTATAACCTCAAGTTACAAATCCGCATTCCACCGAAAAAAATAGAGAAAAAAACGAAATAAATGAAGTTTCTCTGGGATGATTTTCAAAAAAGACATTCATACTTTGTTTTCATTATCTAAGATAGAAATTCAGATCAGTTACTCAACAAACTATTTGATAATGATGCCAACATTTTTTCTGACGATAAAATTTATATTCTAAAAAGATACAAAATGACAAAATGAATTTATAATAAAATCCGTTATATTTTCGTGTTTTAAGACTAATTTACCAATTTCTAAGTTTAGGGCAAGCTATAACAAAAGACCAAATTATAGAGTTTTAAGAGAAGTGAATAATTAATGTTTTATTTTTTAATGAAATATAAAACGTAGGGTTAGAAGACAGTTTTTTAAAAAAGAAAATATATTAAAGCAAACTTTATTTGCGTTTTATTATACAAAATTTAACTTATTCGGAAGAAAAAACAAACGATATCATACATAGAATGAAAATATATCGAGTAAAGATTCTTATTAAAGAAATTGTTTTTTTTATTTAATTTTTTTATTGAAGCCGGAAATTACAAGCATAACCATGTACATATTCTAAATACTTATAATTGAAGAAAATCCACATATAATAAGCATTGTTTTATTCAATAATTGAAAACATCAAATAAGCAACGAAGCGTTTTTGTTTTGACCAATAGTTTGCAAAGAAATGTGATGTATGTGAAAAATTATTACAACAT
>JAPMOR010081454.1:72759-87420 GCA_026543865.1 Argiope aurantia | reverse complement strand
AAGCTATTGTTGATATATTTTACATCATTATATATATACATATATAATATACTGCTCAATAAGTAAAGAGGAAATTTCACCTCAATTGCGAATTTCATATTTAAATTATTTCACTGTAATCAGTATAGAAATATTTACATAATGTGATTTAGAAAATGCAGTCAACTTTGAACGTAAAGGAAACGTTAATATCACAGTTTTGTCATTCAACCATGTTTGTCGTTTTCAAAAGCCTTTCGAATTTCATCCAATACGCTTATTATAACAGAAGCTAATTGTTCTTGGAAACTAAATGAGAACTCGAAAACTAATTTATGGAAAGTTAATCAGGGGCTGAAATTGCATTTATTTCCAACTCTGTTTGCGAAGTGTTGGGTAGCTCAATTGTTAATTTAAATTATTGGATTCGTATATTAAACATCTTGGAATAAATCAAGAGTAAAATTGGTTAGTTAATTTGCAAAAGTGGTAGAAAATTCTAAAATGGCTTTATTTCTATAACTGAAACATATTTTTGAAGGATTTAAACTGCTATAATTTTCGTTTTTAAGATTTTTTATTTTTTTTATTTTGGATTCAGAAGTTATGGAATAAATTTATATTTGAAAAATGACCATTTAAATTGTTACTTGATAACTAATTTCTAAGCTGTTAAAGATATACATAAACTTCCAATGAAATAATCTAAATGATGAAAAAATTATAATTTCTATCTCGGGAGTTAATAAATTTACTTCTAAAAAAATACAATAGCCAAATTTTCCTTTTCACTGAGTAGCCACATTTTTGTAATATTCTTATCATATTAGCAACTTAAACAAAAGAAGTTTCACATTCTTCCTTATCCGAGATTTTTTTTTCCAAATAAAGTCTATCTAGCTGACTGTTTGATTATAATTGAACTCGTTATCTATAAAACATAAATGACTTCATAGATAAAATTTGGCACATGCTCATCCAATTTTTAGCCAAATCTATCAATCTGTCGAGGGATGATCATTTGCTCATTAAACTGAATATAAGAGCAATGAATTATGCCATTGTTATTCGTTATTTAATCTTATGACTATAACTCCAGTTGCAGCCAAAAATACAAAAAGTTCAAAATACATATTGGCAGATTCAGTAAAAATGTTAGATTCACTACGAAGAATTTTAAACATGATCAATATGACTAACTATTCGTGTTTTTCAATGCCAAATATGATATTTGGCATTGACAAACATGCCAAATATAATATTTCAGTATAAGCCAAAGCCAGAAATTTCATGTGAAGAGAGCAAAATATCACCGACTGATTACTCGACCCTCTCGAAGGCGCATGGAAAAACTTTAACGACCGATCCGCCGCAGCAGCAACACTGGCGGGAACTGTGGTTGAGTCTTAAGGGCCATCACCGGCCACGGTACAAGCCTTCCCTAAAGAAGTACTTTCCATCATAGATGGGAGGTAGCCAATCCCCACCTTTATCGTATACCCGGTGACGAGAACCAAACACCATATCTGAAGTTTCTCATCCTCAAATACGAGGTGCCCCCCTTGGGACAAGAGAGCAGAATAAGACTGAGATTAATCACAAAAGCACCGCGAAGACCACTGCTGAAAATTTTTCAGGTGTTTCTTTGATTTGAATTCCCACTGTTAGCAACCTTCCAATAAGACCTTCCTTCCAATTTGTTTGCATTTATGTAGACAACATCAAATTTCTGTGTGTTAATTTAGTTCAGTTATATAAATTTTTCCTTGTTGAAAATAAATGAGGGGTATTTTGGAATTACCTCCCGATTTCGAATCGAGGTTACATGATGTGGGACACATAGAAATCAGCACTCGTTCTCGATACTTCACCTCCACACTAGTTGAAAGACATTCCATTGTGACTGTCCTGTTTTCCAAACAGCAGCTCAACATAATCAGTAGAATATTGTTTAAATCAGTTTCAGAATTTCAGGACCCTTAAATCAAAACCTTAACATTAAAAAAACAAGAATGTTAGCATCTCGAAAAAACAAAATTGCACGAGATTGAAACCTTACATTAGAATAGGAGCAATTTTTAATTTGTCGTCCATGAGTTTACATTGAAACCCTCAATTTTCCATATATTTGTTTAGCTTTGTTATTTATTTATTTTTTTCTTTTTTTTGACGTGAAAGGGTTGGTTTGGAACTAATCATGTAATTTTGAGTTGACATTACATGGTGAAGATACATCTAATTCCGCATTATTTCTGCAATTTCCCTCTAAACATCTGAGGAAAGAAGTTTTCCCTTACATATCAATTTTAATGAACAACAAGACAAATTAAATGGCGTAATATTGGCCAAATCGGAATTCGAACTTTGAACTCTGCAATTCTCAATCAAACCCATAACAACAAGGCAGAGTGACTCTCTGCACTTTGAGAAAACAACATTGTTTTGGATTGGAATCTGACATTCAACATAAAATGATGACAAACCATATGTGCTTTATTTTCTTATATTTTTTAAAAAATAAATCTTAGCTCAAACAACACAACACATGCATTAACAATAAAGATGAAAAATAAGGGTAATTATAATATGATTTGAAAAATATTTATTCACGTCTTTTATTATTGAAATTTTTTCAGTTTCGGCCACGGAAAAGAAAACAACGTGAATGGTCCCCCAAAAATTTCTCGCATACTTTTTAATAAATTTGTCATAGCAGAGTGCGCTTACATGACAATCGCGTACAATAGCTATGAAATATTAATTTTTGGCGAGAATTTATCAGTTTTATTTAATCTATCGTGTCATCTTCGGCGAATTATTTTGCGATTAATCCCTTGCACGCATTAATAGTAACCGAAAAACTATTTATGATAAGGCACGTTCTTATCAACCGTTTGAAGCAAAAATGCACTTGTAGTCACAGACTCCTATATCAAATTTTATATATGTAAGTAATTATGTTTTTCATTTATTTCTCTTAGATGTTTTTAAAAGTACAGACCGACATACAGTCAATCTACTGATGGATTTGACTCAAAATTTGACAGGTTTCTGCCCTATAGATGTTAAATCTAAGTACCGAATTTTTCTATCTGCGCTTTTTAATTATCGTGTTAACTTATATTCGGTCAGATGGAATTCCTCTGAACAGATTTTACTCATACTTTGATAGAAATCTGCAAATTTAGTATAAAGTCTGTATACTAAAATGTTAACCATTTAGCTCAAAGCGTTTCTGAGTTTTTTGTCACAAGCTGATGGACATTTTCCAAAAATATTCTTTTAGAACTAAGGAGGGGGGGGGGTCTGAAATGGGAGATTCGTCAAAATGTCGCGTTCGAATTTGTCAACGATTACTAAATTTTCTCTATGTAACGTATAAGAGAAAGTAAAATAGAACGTTCCGTATCACTGAATCAATCGGACAGCACAAGCACGATCTAAAACCATATGAATATATATTTTAAAAAGCTGCAAGAAAAAAAATAAAAGCTGTATATACGCTTTGTATTTATAGTATAAATCATATATAGTATAACTCATTCGCACGGAATGAATTCATAAAATATTTCCCACAAAGACGGCTGGAAAATATTAGGGGTGAGGAGTGTAAAGTAAATTAGATATTCCAAAAATATTCAAAACACATCGCGCAATATTAGATGAAACAGCAGCGTTAATTATTTCAAATATTAAACATAATAGTGATGGTAATTTGCGGATTGGTAATTTGAAAAGTGCATTCTGAATAATCTCTCATTTAAAACTACAGGAACCGCTTGTATTAACACAGAGGCAATTTATTAAATGCAAGTAGTTTTCAAAAGCAATTCAGAATTCAATCGGAAGGGCTATTAAGAGAACTCTTGATTGTGATTCACGAAAAATGAAATTTCGCAAACTAATTTGTGAAAAGTGAATTATTAGCTGAAATTTATCCATTTTAATACTTTATTGTTCGTAGTTTGAATGCTTGATTATCAATTCAGATGGACGTAATTGTACAGTAAATTTTCTTAACCATATAATCAATTAAAGTGTAAAATATAAACTTACCATACATTGCTTTCTACAGGCTATTCAATCAGCAATTTTTTGTATTAGGCTTGTTTCTGATAGATATTAAAATGCAAAAAAAAATATATATATATATATATACTTTGAACTTTACGAAAATAAACAAATAAAGAAAAGAAATTATATTGCAGTTTATATCCGTTTAATGTGAGATGTCAATTTTTATTCAATGTTAATACCTTTAGAACTTTCATTTTCATTTTAATCAAATATGAATTAAATGAATAAGATAAAAACTTTGAACTAAGATTATCATTGTAAAAATGAATTAATTTTTTAATGTACTGAATAACTGTCTTTCGAAATTCTTTTGTTCGCTGATGATATTAGCCATATTTAATTCCAGTTATAACCTTTGCATATTTTTCATGCCAATTATTCCGCCATACTTTTAGGCATTAAAGGCATTCGGACATTATTTCAATTCCTAATATATGTTATCCTCAGTGTATACATGATATTTTAACATCCGGTTAATTTATCTTCTACTTTCCGTGGTATTGTACCTTCATTTTTTTATTCTTCTTGTAAGCTACACAGATATTAAACAGAACCCTTCTTCTTTAGCCTTTAACAATTGAATAAAATCTTGAGATTAAATATTAGATGAAACAATGAAAATGGCTTGAATTTTAGATGTTCTGTAAAAATTCTATTAAAAAATTAAAAAAACAACAACTTTGTAACAGGCACACGTTTCACCCTCCAAAATATGCATGTGCGAATTGAAGATCACGCACACGCGTTCGGCTGTATTATAAGTAGAAATTTCATATTTAAAATTAATCAATTAATTTAGATAATTTCCTGAATCTTATTTCTATAAAAAGAAAAAAAGGACACATGTACGAACCATAATATTTCAAATGTAAACAATTTATTACAATGGTCCATTTTTATAAATATGAAAGTAGTCGAGTTGAATAAAAACATGAAGATTCAAGGAATTCAGCTCCAAATGATAATTATTATTGAAACAGTTCTCTATTATGTCTCAATTTTTTTATTTTCTTTATCAATGTATTTTTACTACTAAAAGCAAATGCTAAGAAAAAAATTCAAATCATAAAACTTCTTACGAGCTATAAAATTCAATGTATCGAAACAGCTTGGATAAATCTCAACACATAAAGAAAGCTTCCAGTTTATATCTATAAAAATCCAACAGCATGAAAAATAAAAACGTTTATCTTTCAACAGTGTAGAATTATGAAACATAAAATAAACCTGCACAAAACGTTTAAAGAGATTGAAATGGAATCCTGAATTTTCTTTTACAAACGAATAAAAAAATTCAAATATGTTTCTGCTTAATATTAAAAATCAATGCATGACCTGACATCTTAATCGAATGGCACTCACATAATATCACTACAAATTTCAGTATATCTATATAACACAAGAAACACAGCTTTTCCATTTATTTTTATCTGAATATTTTAAAAATAGATATAGATAAAGCTAACGAAGAGAGAAAAAAAGTCGCTATTACTGAAACTTGATTCTCCAGTCAAAGAATGTAATGGAAGATAAAGAGCTCTTAGAAGAAAAAGAAAATAACACAACATTAAATTAAGAGCCGTAGCGTTCGTCTGGAGCACACAATTAAAAAGTTTATTTTCTCAATGTATAAAAATGAATATTGGTTTTCTTGTTTATTATTTTCAGCAAATCTACCATTTTTGTCAACGAAAATTAGTTACAATTGGTTTTCAAGAGAAGAGAGAGGTGACTGACAATAATTCAAAGTTAAAAAAATGAATTAAAAAATAATCATCTCTATCTTCCAATAATATTCATGACACAAAAAAAATTACAGTCTCTTAAACCTTTTTTTAAAAAATTATCTTTTAAATGATACAAATCTCATTTCTGTGCAGCATATTTTCTTACAATTTTTAATAAAAGTTAACTTGATTTGAAGCACACTCTGTAACGATGTTTTTATTATTTAGCGGAAATGCAAAACTATTTTCACCATTTCATCAAATTATTAAAACAATTTAAAAATCGAATTTGTCAATTTTAAAATCGAAATAAACCAGTGGGAGGGGTTTCCTCAAAACTTTCTCGCATATACTCTAATAAAGATATTATTCCAGAGAATGCCTTACATAACACTAGCGTACAATATTTGTGAAATATTTTTTGCCGTGAATTTAGCATTTTTATTGAATCTATCGTACCATCCTTGGCGAGGTATTTGGCGATTAATAATTAGCAAGCCATTAACAGAATCCGAAAATTGAATTTGCATACCCAATAATTTGAAGTAGTTAATGCCCATCAAATTTGTATTTTCATTATTATCAAATAAAAAGGAGAAAATTTAAAAATAATATATCTTATATTTATCTTTTAACAACTTGGAAAACCAATATTTTGTTAAACAAGCTAATATTCAAAGCTTTATATATATGGCAGTAAATAAATTTTCGGATTAATTTATCATTAATTCTAACAATTAACAATATTTTCCGCGATATTATTTTGTATTTTCAAATATAGTTCGTTTCATACCAATTACATCAAATAGTCAACAAATTCGAACATATATTTTAGATATTTCTTCTATATCTAGTAAGTCCAAAGTTTGACATAAGTCTTCTATAATATTATCAAAAACCCATATCAAATTCGCTTCATTTAGATAGTTGGGGTTTTTTTTCGTGTTTATATGCACTCGAAAAGACAGATTGATAGAGGACTTTTTAAAAGAGTTATTAAGAAATCTGATATAGATCTATTATTTTAACTAGAAAATTACATGCAAATTTCATACTTCTAGAGTAAGCAGTTTTAATTCATTTACGGAAAAACGGAATATTTTTTCCATTGGAGATTTATTCCAAAATCTGAAGCCAATATATGATATTAATTTAAGAATATCTTTCAAAACTTTATTTTTCTAGTTTTTTCCCCACTTTTTAGATAATGCTCACACTAATTCCATTTTTTTACAGTAAATTTTCTAAAGTAGAGATTTATCGTTATTGAGAGGTAAAATTTTTTGACGATTACAATATATTGGCATTACAGTATTTAAACATTTTGTATTTAGAAAGTTAGCATACAGAAAAAAATAAAAGGATAAGGAATTTTATTTTTGATGTTAAGAAAGTCAATGAAGTTTTTATATTTGCACAAATCCCCTGAGAAAAGATTAAAAGCAATTTAAGGACAGAAAGTCAAATTTGAAAGTAAACCAGAATAAAGCAGCTGTGTTTGATATCATGTTTTTGTGCAAGGTAAAAAAGAAATAGGTAAAAGATAAACTTATAATTATTTGCTGAATTGGATATTGAAATCCGAAGATAACGCCAAATAAAAAACTAAATGTTTTTGCACAATTTTTAATTATAGTACATAGATTACAACAAATTATACTGTAGTAAAAACAAATTTCATGGAACTTTGATGTAAATGATGCACTTAATAATGTAGCACAAAAGATATTTTCTTCAAACATAATTTAATATATTATCAGGCAGAATATCAAGACTGATATTTTTGAATTTCTCAAGCTCAAATTATTGGAAATTTCCTGATCGCAAATATGTACTGACCTCACAACAACTCATTTCGATTTTGTTGCATTATTTTTAGCAGAAAATCATTCGGATCTCTGTTTTGGTCGGTTAGGTATGATGAAATTAAATCTTTAGAAAGAAAATACAACACACTAAAATAATATGGGAAAATAAACTTTTCAAGGAAAAAAAGTGGTATCGGAGTTAAATTACAATAATGGCAGCAAGAAAGGTGGAAACTAAGGTTGAAACGTAAAGACAATCCCCGGCTACAGTATAACCCCTCCCCTAGGAGAAACATATTGATAGCTTTAATGTACCTTCTCGGGAAGTAAGAACTAATCAACATACCGGAAAATTTCCATCCACATATCTAAGGCGTCTACAGATTGTTTTCTACAAAGGAAGTACAAATAATGCTTAAAATAATTCCTTTCCAATATTTTTATGGAATATATTAAAATTTTTAATGGCTTCTTAACTCTCCATTTTTCCAATATGCCATTTACAAAGAGAGTTAATTATGCATATTAATTAATTATATTCATCATCAATGCATTTCATCAAACATAAAAATATTTATTTACGCTATAGACAAATGATATATCAAAGGGATTTCTTTTATACTTAATGTATCTCCCACCGAAGAACACTTCAGGTATGAGGACGAGAAACTTCTGGTAAGGTGATTGATTCTTGCTATCCGAGTGGGTACAAAAGTGGTGAGGGTTGGTTACCTCTTACCGATGAAGGGATGTGCTTCCTACGGGAAGTGTTGCACCGTGGCCGGTGATGGGCCTTAGGACACAATCTCAGTTCCCATCAATGCTGTTGAGGCGGTCCAATCATCCAAATTTAATTTGGTGGGGCAGAGCTGCCTTGTGTGGGTATACCTAATTTAATTTTGTGTGGAAGCGTATTGCATAAAATAATAGCTGCACGGTATTAAGAATCTCTTCATTATCAATCTTTATATAAAATTAATTATTAAAATCTACCAATACCTTTCATTTATTTCTGAATGTTACCATTAATAAGGAACCCGAATAATCGATTTTTAAAAAGGCTTCACGACTTATTTTGCATTTATCAATATTATATGTGGTGTAATATATAAAAGCCGCACATTAGAATCTATTGTTCAATATTTTTAATTTTGATTTAAAATTCGATTTTCGTTATGAATTTAGATTAGAAACGTTTAGATTATAAGATTTAGATTAAAAGGTTTATAAAGAATAAATTATATTAATAATTATTAAAGTATAAAAATAATTATTAAAGAATATATTTTATATAAAGAATAAGAATGATGTAAGTTAGTCCTTTACTCAAAGAAAATTTATTAGATGTATTACTTTATCAAATTTTCCTTGATTTTTGACATTTATAGGATTAGAACAATGAAAAATTATTATTATTATCATTGAGAAATTATGTTAAAATATATATAAAGAACTAATTAATATAATTATTAAGGAATAGATAAAAAGGATAAAAAGTACTAAAAATTATTATTTCTATCTCTTCAATGCCTTCATATATTAAAATAAGTCAACTTCGTGATTCAAAATCATCCATAAAATGTTTTGACAATAAATCATTATGTTGAATCTGAAATACAACTCCAAAACGAAAAAGCAGATTAAAAAAAAACAGTATATATTCCACATTTGTATTTGAAAAAAAATGCTAGGAATAAAACTTCACATACGATAATACAGTGGTATTTTATTAAATTGTAGAAAAACCAAATGCTTGTCAAAATCAAATAAATCCTAAAAAAACCGTATTTACAATATTTAATAATTTTATAGATCTCGAAAGAAATTAACAACTCCTTTCTGCGAATCTTTACTGAAATAGATTTTTAGTACTTTTAAAATATTAAGCTCTAGCAGTCGAACATTGATTTTTCGGTAATTCAAACACATTAACCCGTCGCAGACTTTTCTCAATTTAGGCTATTCATATCACAATTAGCTTTTAAAATCAAATGCAATTACTGAAACATGCATTATCGATATTAATTCAAAGATGTTGGTAATTAAATGCCTAATCGCTTAAAATTTATTATCGAAATTGCAATTGAAACGTCGCTTCATTTAGAATGGTAAGTCATTTATTTCTTTTAATAAATGTCTGTCTGGTTTCTACTGATTTGTCGGTAGAAACATTAAAGAGACTGTTTAGTTTCTAAAATTTAAATCTTTCAAGAAATTGAATTAATGCATAGGAATATATATTTCTTAACAATATATGTGTATTACTAATACAGTCAATAAACTCTTGACATTAAAATTGTTTGTTGTCTTATTTATTATATATTACTGAAAAAATGAATTCGTAGCTCAATAATATCATGATAAGAAATGTGCTTATTTTAAAATTATTGCTGTAAATGAGTCATTCATTCATAGTTAGTATGATGGTTAATAAATACCTGTATCTATAAAAGTTATGTGAAGTAGTAAACAAAGGGAAATAAATAATCATAGTTATGAATTCGGTTTAAAATATTAATAATTTAAAGAGTAAAAATATATGTTGCCAGATTTTTTTAATGTATACTCCTTACTTATACAAATGACTCCTTGACTTCTGAATAAATTTTTTTTAAAACGAATGCAACTTAAATTATTCATACAATAAAATGATGACTATTAATATTTCCGAACTAATGTATGGACTCTAAAAATATTGTCAGAGGCCCCGATAACCTGGTGGTAAGGTCTCGGTTTATGAGCCGTAGGGTTTCAGGTTCGAGATCCGATTCAACCAAAGAGCCTTCGTATAAGGGGGTCTGTTGCATGTTAAACCCGTAATGCCAAACGTCCTCCTGCTGGTGTGGTGTGGTGTGGAGAGGGGGTGCCCGCTCAGGTGCATCCTCTTCATGTAACCGCGGTTCAAAATGACGAGGTCTGTCCCAAAATAGCTCTAGTGTTGCTTTACAAAGGGATGTTAATATAACTAAACTAAAAATAATGTCATATCATTATTTCATGCGACCCCTAGATAACAAAACAAAAAGCAGTGGTATAAATAATAACGAACACACCTTTGTATCCGTGTATGCGAAATTATCTGCACACAACAACTGTTAACTGTTGTCAGCTGCAAATAAATGAGGCCATTTGTATTAAATGTTAATAAATCATTGCGAACATTCAATGGTGCTGAATATGTTCGTGATGACTGATTCGCAATGTTTGTGGATTATTTCGTTTGCAGATATAATATATCCAGCGTAAAAAACATACAATTAATCGAAAATCGATCATTTTTATAAACTATTAATTCTTAAATGAAAGAAAATCTAACACAAATACAGGATATTTCTCTTGCATAAAGCATTGCCTACTTACACACACACACACACACACACTACCATCTTCACATTTTTCCAATGGCAGCCTGCAGTATTTAATCTATTAAACAAATGTCTACAATAGCAACTTTCTGAATACGACGTTTTAATTAATTTGATGCTAAAAAATCTGATATTAAATTAGAAAATAACTGGGGATTGTTTCAATATACAAAAACGTAGAAATTAGATTATTCTTTTATAATTCTTTTCTTTTTATATTTCATTAATTGATTAGATCATTTAATACTGAATATTTTAACTGTTTTTAATAATAATATTTGCTTTGGTAACAAAGTTATTAACGGTGTTAATATAGATTTTTTAAAAAATTTTTTATTTATGCTGTACCAATGAAAGACAATAATGAAATGTCTTATTCAAAATTGAAATTTTGTTAATAATATAAGCAATTGTTTAGTAAAGAACTAACTATCACAATATTCATAAAGAAACATCTTGTAGCTTTTAAAGAAGCATTAAATGATTCAATGTATAATTATTTCAGAAAATAAATCTTTTTAAAAAGTTGGAGACAAAAACATTCTCTAGCAGCTGATAATACGGAAAGCGCATTTTAATAGCATTTGCATGCAACTGAAATGCGATCTAATGTAATCAAAATAATTCTGTTTTTGAAATGTTTTTCTTGGAATCTGGTTGAAATTCTTAGTGAGTTTAAATGCGATTAGTATGTTGTTATCATTCCAAGGCGAAATTTTATAAAGGAAAAAAAAAACTCATCAAATGAATATCATTACAAAAGAAAACAGTTTTTTCTGTATCACTTGCAACTGGGTTTATTATTCGTTTCTTTCAAACAGTTTTACCTAATTTAATTATAAAACAACAAAGATATCTAGAAAGCATTCAAATGCTTTTTTGTATTTTTGTATTTCTGTTAAGAAGACATTGCATTGATTTCATGAAAATAATATTTTTTATGGAAAGATGCAAAATCAAATAATACTTTTGTCTTTCATAATGTATATTGTAGTATGCAACATAGGTAATTTAATCCTTTGCATAAAAAATAGATACACAAAAAGAATTATTCTTATTAAGATAAAAAGTTATCTTCCATTAACTGAAAATTGATTTTTGAGTTCTAATGAATTTTAAAAATCGATAATTCGCAGACGGAAGAAAGATTCCGTTTCCATGGAATAATAAAAAAAAGAGTCAGAATTTGTTTTTCCATAGTATTGAGAAATATTGCTTGCAAAGTTAATAATTGAAATCATAATTGACTTTAAAGTTTCTGTTGCATTACGTTGCATAAAATAAGACATTGATTGCATTAAAGGTTTGCAAAATTTAACTGTCTCATATTCCATTCAGGCATATAGCTGTCAAAAAGCAATAATTTCTTTTAGTAGAAGGATATATATTTCATAGATGGATAAAAATGATGTAAGCATCAACAGTTCGTAGATTTGCTGTTTAATTTATGAAATAAGGGGTGGTAAATATATTTAACAGAGATCGTTCAGGGGAAACTGAAAGTGGAAGCATACTTACCAATGAGCGTTAAGCGTAAAAATATCATCAAACGTTCACTTATAAATATATTAGCCACTTAATTTTAGGTAATTTAAAACAACTTCATTCCATTTTTAAAGCTAGGAATCATGGAATTGCTCCAATTTCAAATCCCAGTTATGTCTTACATTAAAGTTTCAAGTTTATTTTGCATTCGATACAACGGCTGGACAGACATCTTAATGACAATTTTCGTAAAGAAGTAAATTAAGATGTCACAAAATACAGCATTGAAATAGTCAACACATCAAAAATGAAGTCAAAATAATTTGCATAAAATCATTAACAGAATTATTCCGAATTTTAAGAAACTTCACATGCGTTGATAACCTTTGTACATTTTAAAAAGTGAATATTAAATTTAAATTCAATAAATGCAATAAAAACACTGAAAATTAAATATAAGAAAATGCTAGATATAATGAGCAGAACATAGTGCTATTTCATTTCTCAAAACTTTTCCGAAAATTAAAACTAAATGACAGACCCTGGAACGTAATGTCGTTAAGTAAATCCTCGCTCCATGCATGCACAATGGCAAACATATTTACCAATTTTGAATTTAAATGATATTTAATTATAACTTAGAATATTTCTGAATATTCAGGCAGCTCAATTGGATGCTAAGCATCTGATTATACTATTTATCATTTTAAAATCCTTTTTGGAAATCTCATAAAAATTCTTTTCTAGGTGATAAGCATATATACCAGAGAACTATAAAGGATTAAATCATTCTAAGACTCTGTAGCTTTTTTTTAATGTTTCGTGTTCCATTCAGAAGTAAAGTAGTCAGTAGAGAAATCACAACTTCTCACTGCAAAAATTTGAATTCCTAACACACATTATGAGGTGTTATCAGCAATTAAACCGCGGATTAGGAGCATAAATATATTGTTTTGTTTACTGATGATTCCTGGAATGAGGACAAAGCATTTAACATTTGTAAGGCGTTACTATTCTCATTATCTAAATCTAGTTACTACGTTCATTTTCTAAGGTAACGCTACACCATCTAGACAATTAAAATATCAACTATGGATATGATTTTTTTTTTGATAATAAAAACTCTGTGATTTCATTTTTAACCATACTGAAGGAAAGACATTTTATTCTTTTTCTCCGTTTGAGAATATTTTTGTAAGCTTTTCCAGACTTCTATGTATCTCTCTTATATTTTATTTTAGTAAAATGGTATTGAAACAAAGCAGTTTCTTTCAATAGAAATATTTTGAAATAGTCAACATGATATTTATCGATTAAACCGAAAATAACTCGCAAATACCGTTATTTAATTTTAGAAAAAAATCTTTTAGATTTCTTGCTAGTTTGCTCTATTTTTTATAGGCATTTTGCAATCACATTTCAAGAACAAAAAATTCTTAAATCTAAAAAAATGACAATAATTGCAGTCAAAAAATTATTGGTATTTAATACATGGTGTTCTACTACTGGACAGATAAATTCAGAAGACATCAAGAGGAACAAAAATTGCAATAGAACATATAACAGCAAAACACGCTAAGAGAGAGTGAAAATTGCAGGCATATTTTTTTATGTGTAACATGGATTATGACGTTGTGGTAGAACAATGTAAGGTCAATAATAACATCAAAAAGAATATATTTAATTAATTATTACGAGAGTTGTTGGAAGTGGTGGCCATTGACGTCGCGGCAGTATACAAACGAAAACTATTTACGAGTGTGTTCGAAGACACCAGGTATGCCTTCGATGTTTACAACAGAGTTGATAATCCATGCTAAAAGATTATCAGTTGCGTCCATAAGCTTCAAGGAAACAAGGGATTTAAATCTGTAGAAAAATGTCAGATGGATTCATATGTGACAAAGGTGGCAGCCAAAAATATGTCTCGCGCATTCAGCCCACTTTTTTTGGTATGCGACATCGAAGGTGAACTCTCAGGGAAAATGTTAAGAGTAATGACAAATAGAAACCAAATGCCTCGCGGCATTGCAGTTGGCATTCTTTGTATCATTTTTTGGAGGGAGAGTTACAGAATAACAAAGTGCGTAGGTCCATCCTAGCATTCGTGAAGTAAGTACAGCCCCAAAAGATAATCACTGGGGATTTTTGCCCACACGTTGACGCTAAACCTTTGTTGAGATTGCTATTATACACTGGCATGGAAATTATCCGTAGCTC
>JAPMOR010081454.1:48907-61602 GCA_026543865.1 Argiope aurantia | reverse complement strand
CAAATTGCTGTATGCAGAAATATTATTGAAAAAATTCATCTAAAATTATTTAATGAATCATAAATAGCAAAAAAAAAAATCTGTATGTTTCCAAACAATAGCCCTTATCGTTACTTCATTGTCATTTACATTTATTTTTCCTTAAAAAAAGTATTTCAAATTTTTTTCACAGAATAATAAAAAATGAAATGACAAAGATTTTTAATAATAAGAACGGTCGATTTATGCGTCGTATCTTCATTAAATTACAAGGAATTTATTTTTGAAATTATTTATGTTATTTCTTTTGCTAAACTAATTAATATTTCATGGTTCATGTGTCCTTCATAATATTTCTAAACCTTTTTTTTTGATATTCTGAAACTTTAAAAAATAGATTTATCTGTAGCATTTGGTCTTAAGAATGCCAAAAGATAGCTTCTTTCAATCATTACTTTTGGAAACTTCTACCAGATTCCCAAAGGACGATGTAAACAAAAGCGACGAAGAAAAGCTTCTGAACTAAAGCAATCTGGTAAAACGGAGCGACTTTCTTCGACTTTCCCTTTCAATCTCCATTTTCTTCTCTTTAGATGTCGACTTCCTAAAGGCCTGAAAACTTTTCAGGATAAATCGAGAAACAATGGAAATGACGAATGAGTAAGGCTTCATCCATTTAAAAGTCATATTGCTTTCTGGACGAATCGTTTTAATCTTTTAAGTTTAAATAAAGTTGTTCAAATCGTATTTCATTTGAATAAAATTTTCTTACACAGATGTATAGAAGAAACATGTAATTTCGCATATAATACTTTTTTATAAACTAACTTAAATTGAAGCAATTTTTGTAAGAAATTAACTTAATCAACAACGCGAATTCCTCGCTTCAATGCTGCAGTTGTCTTTAAATACTTGAATTTACACCAAAATGTTAAATAATCTTTATAACAGATTTAACTAGCAACGGAGAAATAAAATAATTGCTAAGAAGAAGAGCTGTGAAAGAGTTGTTAAGGTATGTGATTACTTTCGGGATGAATTTTTTAAAAACGTTCGAACATAGGGTTGCGTGCATTTATTCTGACTCCAATTACTGGGATGTTTTAGAAAAATAATTTTATTCACATTTTAACAAAAGAAATTAAACATTTGATTTTTACTACGAACTTCACCGAGGTAGTGTGCGCGAGACCGAGAAAGGAGAGAGAATAGCTTTTTTAGAAGCATACCCGGATGATGAGCGGCGCGGCAATTACAACACACGCAGCCTCGACGGAGCCTGTAGTTTAGAGATATCTGAAATGATTTATGATAGATATATATGATTTATAATAGGTTTAAATGATCTATGATAGGCATTCACTACAAAATCAAAATATACCAATTAAATGACAAAAAAGTTTTTTAAAATGGAAAAAGGTTTTTTTATTTGGTAAAAAGAGGATAAAGCAAAAACACTTCTAGCTTAGAAGTTTATAAAATGATTTGCTTACAGTTTCGGAGATAGCTTAAAACATTTATCTAGTTCCGGAACTAAAAAATAGCCTGTATTTCTGTCAATTTTTTAAATATTGGGATTCGACGTAAGTAACACGAAATATTTAATTTTTTTCACATAGCTAAGATCTAAAACAACTATAAAACATTTCTAAATGATCAGATGACTTATTTTCTAGTTCAGTAATCCCAGAACATAGTGAGAAATTACTATACCAAATCTGAAAAAATATGCATTAGATATTAACTTATGAGGGTTTTCGTAAGAAAATGTTACCAAAGATTACAATTTGAAAAAAAAAAAATGCGTCAAAAGATGTAAAACAGTAACTCTACATGCAAACATAAAAATCAGTTTATATTACAAAAAAATAACTTTAGAATTAAAATTCTAACGGTTTTATGAAAAAAAAAACCTGTTCAAACATTAAGAATATAAAATTAGAAATTTCAAAATTTTGCAAAAAAATCTACTTTTTAATATAGTCACCAACCTTAAAACCAACAAATAACTTTGAATAATTTTGAAAATTTATATTATTTTTCTGCCATTGCGAATATAATTTTCAATTACTGAATCTATTCCTTAATTTTTAAGTAAATTAGAATAATAATTCTAGGTGAATTTGTGCATTTCTTTTTCTTTCCTATTTTTGCCATTTGTCGCAGCTATTTGCTAGTTCATACTAAGAAAATCACTAATATTATGACATAATTTTCCTGTTCAAATATTCTTGCAATTTCATTAAATTATTGTCTACAGTTTCTTGTTTTGGATGATGTGATGTACTTTTATATTGACAGTAAATTATTTTCAGCAGAATATTTTTTTAAAAATATACTATAACAATCTTTGAACACATGAGGCACTTTTTACATTAAAAATTATAATTATGTTGTTCTCAGTACAGTAAAATCTCGCTTAGCGAACGCTTCACATAGCAAGTAAATAAATAAAGTGACTTACTAAACGAGCGATGTTTAGCAGAATGAAAGGTGAGAAGATACCGTAGCATCTCATGTTGAATTAGACAGTATTGAGAGTTTGTTTCAAGAAAGTCTTTATAGCTACAAGGAAGAAGTTTTAATCGGATGTCTTTGTCATTTTTGACCGGTTGTTTGCAGGGCCAGTACCTAAGATTTTGCCTCTGGCTAGTATTATGGTTCAGTTGGGGCTAGAGGTAGATAGCACCAACATCGCTAATCTGGCGGAAAAGAATAATTATAAACTACCGAAGCACTTAAGGAGCTGCATTCTGTGTCACAATAAAATAGTATGGAGGCGTTCAGATCAGAAGAGAAACAGAACAATAACCTTCCAGAGAAATCATAGAGATACTGAAAGAGTGGGAAATGAGTGCATCGTATGCTAATAAGCATAATTCTGATAAGGCAGTAGCTATGCACACTACAAATTCATTTAACGAAAAGGGTGTGTCTCATTTTCACCAAATTTAATTTGGGAACATAGGCAAAGACAAATGTATTGAAACAATGTTTTTGTAAAAAAATATTGTGCATTATAAATAATTTTATAGATAATTGAAATCCTATTTTACTCGTTTATCGAGTGTTTTTTATTAGAGGTAAAATGGGGGAGCGAATTTCGCTCGTTAAACGAGTTCGACTGTACTTTCTATACATGTATTTTTCTTCATGATTAAAAAAATGGCAGTTGAAGAAATTAATGACAGAAAAAATTACTTATTTTAATAAAAGGGTGATAACGATTTAGTTCATTCAAAGAAATAAAATTGCCATTTATCAAAAAATATGAATAGAAGATGAATTAATACTATGTGAATAGAAAAGAGATTTATTTATATTTTATTTTACTTTCATGAGTGTTAAGAAAATCACCACTAATAGAAAGTGGAAGGTCGATTTATCATAGAATTGAAGAATATTTTTAAAAACAAAGATATTCCAAAATAAATTGAAATAAACTCTATATACTATCAATTTACTATAATCTATCCGTTTTAAAAGAAATGGCTAAATGACTTTCAGAAATAGTATTAATAAATAACGTAATCGATACTATTCTTCTAAATCTATTTTCTGAAAAAAGCTATGAATAAAAAAAAAAAAATAAAAAAAATAATGGTTATTTCAGAAAGTCACGAAATGCATGGATCATTTGTTTAATCTTATTCAAAAGATGTTTTCTAAAACATTAACTACGTATTAAATAAACGAAGATTTTTAAAAACAAAATAAATGCAAATCGAGGAGAAGAACATGGCATTTTTAGCCAGAAAAATAGTAAATAGTAAAATAATAAAAAATAGTAAAAGTCATTATAAAAAACAAATAAAAGCTACAATTTTTATTCTATTAATATTAGAAACGGAAATCTATGTGTGGATTTTGAAATATCAATATCAAATTAATATATTCTGGATTTCAAAATTAAACAAAAATATTTCTTCCGAATTTTAATATCGTTTTTCAATTATTAAAAAAAAACTAAATAGACTGTTAATATATTTTCTTAAGCATCAGAATCACCAAAATCTATACATTTGTAATATGAAAACAATATTTCTTTTATTTAGATGAATAGAAATTAATTTTTCAATGTTATTAGCACATATTCTAAGCAATTTTATTATTTTTTAAATTTTTAATTAATTTATTTTTTTGCGAAAATATTTTAAATCTTTGTTGTATGTGCAAACAAAGGGTGGACAAAGGTGAAAGATTTCATATATTCGTATTGGATAAAAAAAAAGAACCTCCCCTAGAGTTGTTTGCTAGGCTGGAAAGGAAGGCGGAAAGAATTACCACAAAGTAAATGAAATCATCAATCAAAAGAAGTTACCACAAAGTAATTTGATTGTTCATCTAGGATAACGATCGTTTGAGTTAGCATAGTTTTAATAAATTATGCTAAATCAAACAGTCGCTACGTTAAAAAAACTTCATACCTTGGTTACCAACAATGGAAGAACACCAGAAAACAAAATATTTTTAGTAAGAATTATAGTGGCACCTTATAATAACTTATCGTGAAATTGGGTTAACTGTTTGAACTTAGTAATATCGTAATAATTGAAATCCATTGTATCCAGTGTATATGCATATCCAGTGTATGCATATCCAGTGAGATGCATATCCAGTGTATATGCATTTATTTATTTATTTGGATTCATGACAGCGAGGCATCTACATTTATGCACACTACTACGAAAGCAGATACAGCGCAAATAAATATTAAATGGTGATGAAATGGATGAGGAATCTGACAAATTATACTAGACAAAGTATTAAAACTACCCTAATATTCTAAAATTTATAGGAATTGCAATTTCTGCAAATTTACTTATTCGATAACTTGTCTAATAATGTCATTTTAATCGTCCTACCTACGTTTCTCAGCACATCAGCACAGATGCCTTGGCAACAATTAAATCGGAAATGCATGCCAATAACTGCACCACTAATGCATCATGTAATGCTACTTGGATAGAATAAATTGCATATGTAACACATTAACAAACATGCTCTAAAGCTATGCAAAGTGACATAAGATTCAATACGTTAGAAAATTAAAAACGAAATTAGATAGAAAATTTTAATTTCAAAAAAGAATTCGAACTTCTTTATTTTCATATATTCCACAGAAACCAATTTTTAAAAATTTTCGGTTAATCTTAATTACATCATTCTAAACTAAAGATAATCTATTTTATTTTACAGGTGAAGTCCAGATGTCTCAATGAAATGGCAATAAAGAGAGAGGAAAAAGAGAGCAATAAAAAATTGCAGAATTTCAGAAACACAAATTATTCTTATTAAATATAGGATAAATAACGAATATATTATCATTCTTATTAAAGCATAGAATAAAATCGAAATTATTTTCTGAAACAATAACTTATCTTTCAAACTATTTTTTAAAAGAAAATTGTAAGTGATAAAAATGTAAAAAAAAAATGGTAATGCGAGCGAGCACATCCTCAAAAGGTTGAGTTAACTGACAAGCTGACTTAAGCAGCGGTCAGAAACAGAAGACGACTACTTTGCTATACTGCCGTTAAAGTTCTATGATACTTTAATTAAGGTTCTAGCTCTAAGAATTAACTTCAGAATCGATAAAAAACAAATAACCTGGTGAAAAAAAACCACTCTAAAAGAACCGAAAATTATTTGAATTTTAGTGCAAGCTTTCAAAACGAATGTTATATTTCAGAAAAGTAGTCAAAATGAAAATAATTAACTATTTACATATTGACAGCAATTCGATCGTACGAGATATAGATATTTATATACATATTTATCTAAAAATAATTTGTTTGTAATCGAATAAGATTTCTATCGAAAAATTAAATCATATCGGTAACACGAAATGACAATTTAATTAAAAACCATGATACAGCACTGATATATATGCTAATACATGAATATTCCTAATGAAACAAAATGAAACGGCGTGGTCTCTCCAAAACATTCCCACATACTCTGAAATAAAGGTATTATTTTAGAAACATTATTAAAGGTATTATTGTATGGTACTGCGCACAATAGTTTCGAAATATAAGCCTTTGTTGTAAATTCAGCAATGTTACTTATCTATCATTCTATGTTCGGCGATTTTTTGGTGATAAATCTATAGCATGCGGATTCAAAATATTTGAAAATTGAATTTGGGTTTTAGGCGCGTTCTTTCCAAACGATTGAAACAAACATTTGACACAAAATTACATTTTTGGTAACAGAATCCGAAAGAAAGTTGGATGTGTTTAAGTCATCGCAGTTATAAAGTTTTCATGTTTTGAAAGTACACACTAACAGGCGGTCAATCTCTTGCTGGATTTGACTGAAACTTTGATTGTCATTAGTATAGATGTTAAATCGGTGTACCGAATTTTATATATTTAGCTCTCTCCGTATCGCAGCTATCATGTTAACATATTTTCAAGCAGCCAGACATACAGACTTCGTCTGTATAGAAATTTTATAGAAATGTTCTAATATGGTGTAATGAACTGGTACCAAATTTCATTCGTCAAGCTCAAAGCGCTTTTGAGTTTTCTTTATAACAGATAGACAGATATTTTCCAAAAACCTGTTGTTTTTTATGACTAAGGGATGTTTAAATCGTAGAGATTTGTAAAAATATTGAATTCGAATTCTTTGCGACGATTATAGTACTTCCTTTATACTTCGTATACAAGAAAGTAAATGACATTCGATGTTGAGAGGAATAAATCAATCTTTCTTCAATGAAGAGCAATAAAATAAACATTACTTCCTCAAATGGCTAAGCAAAGTGACCTTCGAAACACAAGCTAATGCTTGAGCACACGTATTTATTATTCTCTATTTGCGAATTTTGATACTAAAAATAAATATGATATTTGTTCAATTTTTTTGACACTGGTCACCCGACAACCAATTAATGTTGTTAGTTTTTTCTCACATCTAAATAAAACTACACATTCAATAAATATAATCGTTACAAACGGACAAAATCATTTCATAACAATGGATTAGTACACTGTATTTCCAATACAAAGTAGAAAACGACATTTATGAAATAGGCTTACTAAACACATATAACTTGACATAATCACTGAACAGTCGTTAATTTCATTCATCGACGATGTATTATTTAAAATGTATGATATTTTGCAACTGAAAGGGATATCCATAAATAGCTGATCCGACCCGCTCGTTTACACATGGAAAAATCTGAATGACGGAAGGTAGCAACAGCATTGGAGGAAACTAAGGTCGAGTCTTATCTTCGGTCACTGTACAAATCCTCCCGTTGAAGTTACGTCCCGTCATCGATAGGAAGTAACTGACCCCTCATCATTTCTGTTACCACCAAGAATGAGAGAAACAATCAACATTCTGGAAACATCTCAGCTCCATGTCTAAAGTATTCCTCGAATGGGTAGTGGTAGAGAATTCGATTTTAAATTATAGGATTGCCGATTTGAGGGGAAAGTTAGTGGAGTTCTTGAACTCGAAGATCTTCCTCTCCGGGCATTACAGTTGAATGGGCTAATGAAATTATGTAGTAAATGATTGTGCATAAAAACTCTAAGTATGCTTAGCATATATGATTTTCTGAAAGGATGAGTAAAATAAGTACATAAAAGTTATTTCGGCAAAATTTGGTCCGAAGTTAAGTTAATTTGGTAAATCCTTTCGACATCTTTTAATACATAAAAGATGACAAGGTTTTCTGAAATTCTTTGAGAATATGGGTAGTAAAATTCTATTACCTTAATAGAGATATTGTCATTTTGACTAATATTCCACAGATTCTAGGGAACGATTTCATATTAGAGTCGTTAAGGCTTGAGAGATTAGAGTCTTTTTGTATTTTGCCTGGCCGAATGTCCATATTTATGAGAACAAGGCAACTAGAAAAGCCAACAAATCAAGTATCAAGTATATCAAATTAATTGTATCTAGCAAGTAGTTCTTAAGCCTAAAATGCACATCAAATTTCCAATTATATTCAGCGATGAGAAAAAAAGCACTTTTCTGCAAGGGTATTCCGTTTCTTTAACATGCCATGAAAACGGTCGAATATAAGATTTTTTAAACATATTTGTTTCTGTCAACATTAAATAAAGAAATATACACACTTTTAATTACTACACTTACTATTCTAAGCATTGTCGTTTGAATTCAACGAAAATAAAGCAAAAGTTACCATTTAAATGTGTCATTCAGTTATTTCAAAGAATTACAATTTAGTTCATAAAATACTTGATCATATAAATAACAAACTCTTTAAAATAAAAAACTTTAAGCTTTCACGATAATATATACATTTCTATTTAGTATAATTTTATTCAAACATTTCCATTCGGACTATTTAATATATTTGAAAAGTATTTCTATGAAAACCTTAGTGAATACGGATAAAAATAAATTTACAATAAATTGCAGAAGTAAGCAAAGATATAGTCAGCAAACTTTTGGTGAATTTATCTGAAATAATTTTTTTAATCAGCATTCGACGATCTTACAAGAAAACAACATAAGTATGAAATAAAAAAATGACAAATACTAGTGGAAAAATTAACTTTTGAAATTTTTCAGATGAATTTTAACAGCACCAATCGAGACCACTTAATTAAATAACTAACGAATAAAATTTTTTAGAACTTATTATAAGTAATATCATTAGGTATGTAACACATTTTTCTTCTTTCCCTTTCTGAATTTTGTTTTCATGGAATAAAATTTTTATATGCCAATGATTTTATTTATTTTTATAATTATTAACATTACTAATTGTCATATAAAGTAATAAAGTAAATGGTCTTCATTCCGTTTAAAATTGCTTTTTAATAAGTTTATATTACCACAGCATCGCATTCTTCTGCAGAATAATCAAATGTGTTAACAACACGTCTGTTTCAGCACGTAAAGTCATTCCGTAATCACTTAACATCAAAAGACTTCAGCTACAACTACACAGCTACAAGGAAACATAAAAAGTCTCGAAACAATATATTACTATACATTTTCATTTCAAGTAGTTGATTTAAATATTTTTCAATCTTAGGCACTGCACAATACGGGCTCTTGTTTAATTAAATCATGAATTTAATTTCACATTTTAATTCATTATTAACTTAATGAGTATATTAAGGGTTTGTTTTGTTTCTGTTTTAATAAAGCATTTTTGTAATAGTCTATATGTTTTTAGTTATTAATTTTTTAATATTTATATTATGGAAAAAAATGAGTAAAGTAATAAAATTCTGGAAAAATAAACCATTGTTATTTTATAAAATATTTTCTTGCATACATATAAATTTCTTTAGTATGATAGATTACAAAAAATAACAAAATTCAAAGAAATATAACATTTAAAAATTATTATTTTACAGAAATTGTCAATTTGAAATATAACATTATCAATTAACCAAATGCACTAGCAAAATATTCAAATATGCGTGCTCCAAACTGTAGCTCGCAGCGAGGCCACACAAGATATAAGACCCCTTATGGAAACCAGGAAAAGATTTATATCTTCAAAATGAATAAATTACGACCTGTAAGACTGTAAACTATCTCAGACAAATTATCTCAGTCGATGGATAGGGAATCTCATTTTTGTTTCTGTGATAATTACCTGCCATAATGGGTAATACTGTGACAAAAACATTTCGACGCGCATAATTTAATAATTCATTATATTATTACATAATTATCAACATTTATTTTACTTTAGCTTTTCCGTTTATGAAGAATAATACATGAAATAAATAGTAATAGTTAATAAATTTGATCTCAAAACTGTTATGACATTTTAGATGTTCATGTGTTTTAAAACTACTTTTTAAGTTTTGTCTCAATGAATCAGTATATGCTAATTCAATAGAACAGCGGTTACCAGCAGATTTTTGGCATGGAGATACTATTATGGAGCCATAGACACATTTTTGGAATTATATCTACGAATACGATACCTCAGAAATTCTTTGAGACTGACTGATGAAATTTAAAATATGCTTTAATACTAAATTTGTAGAATTGTATAAAAATTACAATGAAATCAATTCAGAAGTCTGTCCGTCCGGTTGTCCGAATGCAAAATAATATTATAATTGCAAAAACGAAAAGAGCTTGACAGATAAAATTTAGTACACAGATGTACACCCCATAATGTATGATTTTATAAAATTTGGAACCAAATCCGTCCAGGATTCATAATGAGTCGATCTATACTTTTGTAAACACAGTATTTCAAAAACATAATAACTTAATTATAAATTGTAATAAGCTAAATATGTAAATGAAATTTAATATATGATGTTGAGGCTGCATTCATAATTCTGTATTAAATTTTAATTTCGATCGGTCGTAAAAAATGAGTTCAAAACACATTATCGATTTTTTTGGTACTTGTATATTAACCGAATTCCAGGAATTAATCGCCAAATAGGTTTTTCATAATTATGTGTAGTACTCATATGTGCTTAATAATGCCCAAGTATTGCTTCTTTTGTTATCCTTTGAAGCACGCCACCCTCAAGTGCCAGCGCATTTATGACTTTACTCTGATTTTATATGGAAGTGAGAAAAGGTACAGTGCATTTACCAGAGCATGCAAGGAAGTTTCGGAGAAAATACCCCCGATTCTTGAAATTAAATTTTATTTTGGACTTACGAAGAAACAATAAAAAAAACCAATATTATGGTGTTTTTTATCTACATGTTGTCATATACTTTACATTTATAATACAAATGATTAATTAGTACATTTTATTGCCTACGCATTATCAATGACATCATAAAATATCTCTTATAATCAATGTACAGTAATTTTATTTACCAATTCATTCATTGAAAATATTAAATAAATTTATTTGAATGCTACTCCTTTCATGTAGTTACCGATTTATTGTTTATTGAAAAACATTTTTAAATGAAATTATTCGGAAACCAACGACAAAATTCGACGGGAATCACAATACTATTTATATTTTAAGATGTTGTAAGAAGTATTTTCTAGCAATTTTAGAAGTTATTACAGTAAAATATCTAAATTACAAAGATCTTAAATTTTAAACTAGTGAAAAATTGTTTCAATACAAATTTTATTTAATTTTCATGAAGAATAAAATAGTATTTAAACTAATAATTAATTAATAAAATTAGCATAATGCATTTACTATGTTAACTAAGCATTTAACATCAAAATGTTTCTTTTTTATATATATAAAAAAAAGTTTGGTAATTTATGAAGGTATTGTATCAAAAAATTTACAATTCTTTTGAACAGAGAATAAATTTTGTAACTAAATTTTATTCATTTTAAAATTTTGTATTTTCTAAGTTTTTTTTTCTTTCCGTTCTGAATGAGCTTAAAATGCGTTTCAGATGAGAAAATAATACCTAGGCAAAAGCTACAAAAATATTCAAGATTTTTCACAAAAGGAAAATATTGTATTTTGAATTTTTTTGCAAGATAATGTTAGCTTAACAGATACGACTCATTAAGATAGATGAATGCACATTTTTAGAATCGTCTTATCTACCCATTAGAAATAAGATAGGTATCAGATTGTTTTTAAGTGAATTTATCGTACCTTTTCGAGTAATGATGTCTAGGTTTGTCAAGTGTCTTCACTTACCAGGAAAAGATCGAATATTTCTAGATTATGTGAATATTTTTTGATAAAAGCTTTAATCAATGTGAAAAATATTTTTTCATACTAAACAAATATAAGGTGGATTCGATTGTTAGCAACATGATGTTTAGAAATTTCAAAGAAACATTTTATCTAATTTCCTTATTTCAGAATTTTCTAATTGAATTAGGAAACTCGTAATAACGATGAGCTCAGCAAATGTTTTTACAAAGTAAATTGTTTCATATGTTTTGAAAACTTTTTATAAAGTTTCTTGAAAAAGCATGATATTTATTTTTACAGAAATTTCTAAACATGTTATGACACGTAGTTAATATTCTTCATCGAAATTTCAAAAATTTCTGGATTTGTGGATTTTTTAACAAAGATGAATGTCATTTTTTTGGTTTGAGGGTGAAAGCAAAAATTAGAAATTCTAAATTTTAGGTAAATTTCATTCATGGTTTTTCTTTAGTATTGTATTGAATAGTAATTCTGTTTTACTAACATCAGACATTAAATGACGGACATGAAAATAAATAAAGCAAAAATACAAATATTTCTTAGTAAATTTAATATTATTTTAATAAAGTAAAAAGCAAATGCACAATTTGTTTTCCCAAAATCATTTTTGGATTTGGAGATCATTTTTCAAACTTAGAAATAATTGAACGAAATACCTACAAAACGATGTTAGTAAATAATATAACTATTAATAAAGTTGAATTGAATTCATCCTTTCCTTGATGATCATTTTTACAGTGTCTTTTAGATGTGCTCAAATGAAATAAGCCTGCAACATACGAAACTGTGAATACGTGAGGGAAAATACACTGGCGTGCAAAACTTAAGCAACAGGTATGTTTTGTGCCATAACTTCACGAGAAATCATCTGAGAGACATGAAATTCAGAAATGAGATACGGCATTTTGTACTGAAAGAAGGACGAAAGCATAGTTGCGCAGAAATGAATACAATGCATACAGTATGGAATCAAACAAAAAAAGGCTTTATTGAACTCATAGTATCGTTACACATGATTGTCTGTCCAAGAGGAAGAACAGCAAGCAGATGTTCCTTAGTATGGGATATGCCCTCCCCTTACTG
>JAPMOR010081454.1:16768-48380 GCA_026543865.1 Argiope aurantia | reverse complement strand
ACCAGTTGAATTGGACGGAATTGTTCGCTTGCTTGCTTGCCGCAACACGCTATTTACCACTCAAGTCCAAGAAAAGTAATTATTCAATTTTTATCTACTTTATTTACGTTATCTATCTAATTTTTATCTTTCCCTTTTGCACATGAGAAAATTTTATAAACATTTAATCGTATGAATATTGTTATAAGTATAATTTAAAACGGAATTTCATTAAAAAAATGAATAGAAATGAAAAAAAATGTGACATGACCTTCGAGCCAGCATAAGGCATCCGGAAAATGTATTTATTGGGCAAATTTGGAAGTTGTATAGAAAGACATAAATATATAAAGAATTTGTATAGAAAGATATATATAGCAATTATCGGTATAGAAACTTTAGAGTACAATACCGAAAATGCCAACATTATTCAGTCATCCGAAGGAAAGATATTTTATTATGCCTTTACTTGATTCTTATGGATGATAATCAAAATTAATTGGTTGATAATCAAAAACAATATATATAAGTAATTATCCATATTTTTATCACGCTTTATAAATTATATGCATTTTAGATGTCTGTAAAATAAATCCATGCGAGAATTCTCTCGATTTATTTTTATTCAGAATGATTAATATACAAAGCATAAAAAGTAAATCAAAAGCGATTTCCTTATTCCTATTCACCAAATGAATAGTATTAAGTAATGAGAATAATTTTTTTTCTAAAACAAAAAATGAATTTCAACCATTTAGTTTGTTAAAATGTTTTTAAAGTATATTTGAAATAATCAAGAGAAAAATAACTGGAATTTAAAATTTCATTCTATTTTTCATTAAAAAAAATTATTAAATTATCGGTGCAAAGTAATATAAGAATTTTTTTTTACAGATATATAATTAAATATTAATAAAATATAGCAAAATAGTCGAAAAATAAAGAGTATTATTAATATTCTTACTTTTCTTTAAATAAATAAACAGTAAAAGTAATAAAATTTCAAAATGATGACAATTTGAGTTCAAACGGAAGCTAATATTTGGTATATATCAGTTAAAATCTGATTAGACTTTCGGGTGCACATATTGACGTGGAAGACAAAACAAAAATAAACCATGGAATGGGATTGGTTAGAAGAACGGAAGTGAAATATTAGTTATTCTCAAATGAGAATACTGTGCATCTGGCACTAGCCCCTTTGATGTTTATAAGATCTACCCCTAAAATTTTACTGAGCATGATATTGAATCTGTTTCAGCTAACAGAATAGTTTTCCACTGATAAATAAAAGAGCGGTACTATGATTTCATTTTCTTGTAAACTATCGATTTCCTTAGATGATGATGTCATATACGTTAAGAAATACCAGGACAAGTTATACTCTGTATCGACATTTAGGCAATGGAAATTTCGAGTCCTTCTAAACTTCTTGATCTCGCTATATTTGAATAGATTTTAATTTTAAAATCTATTCAAAGTTATATAATTTTAAGAAACAAACATTGAGTTAAATTGAAATAACAAATCACCACATAGCAGGCCATCTTAAATTGCGATAATAAAAAAAAATTGAATTCTGAAAACAATTTTAAACAAATTGGCAAAAATTAGAAATTTGGTGAAGCATAATAAAATGCAAAGTATGATAAATGCAGAAATGTACATCACTTTTATACTTTCCTAAACATAATAAAAACTTAAAATTAATATTCTGAATTCTAAATGATAATTCATTCTAATTAGAATATTCAGAAGAAATGGTCCTTGCATAAAAATTTAAAGAACACAGTTAGATTACCCTGAAGATATTGTAAAATAAATCTCGCGACCTCGGGGTTTCCCTGGCTGATGGCTATTTTATTATTCAAACCCCGACCTTGAGAATCAACTTTTTATATATATAAAATTAAATGGAATACTATCTGTTCGTCTATAATCTCCTCTAATCGTTTTTCTGTTCTTTATTATCAGATTCTTATCTTTATTCTTATAACTACTATGAAGAACTAATGCGTGTCTCTAGAAGGTATGTAAGTAATGCCAAAAACCGAAAACATAATCTTTGATCTGCTAGCGTTGCGGGCTTTCTGTTTTGTCGGAGAAATAGGTAAACAAGTCACAAATCGTCAGTATGAGCTTATACTATGTAGAATTAAGTAATAATTCATAGAATTTGTCACACATTATTGTTAAATCATATAATTACTTAAATATTATTGATATCAATAAAGAACTTCAGAAATTAAAAATCAATATTTTATAGCACGGTTTATGAAAAAGAAAAAAGATTTTTGACTTTAAACAACAGTTTTTACTGAAATAATAATATACTTACATTAATTTATTGCAGATAGGAGGCACAAAAAACTTCTTATTCTCTTCCAGCCACTTATCAATATCATACTGTATAGGATCCATAATCTACAGATTAGTTGCAAAGCAGAAACTACATGTAATTAAATCCGCACCAGGACGTCAATTTTGGCAGCACAAATCGTAAGACACATAAATGCTGGAATAGAAAAATGCTTCCACGATCCTCTGCTTAGTGATGTCATCTGTCTGATAAGTTTATACGCAACATCTGCTATCAGAGTATTTCGCAGGACTTATCGCTATCCGAAGTGATGAATGAAGTAACTTGGGCAGTTTCTGTCAGTCGCGCTTATCGTAGGAAGTAATCTTTCCTTCGGACGAAATAGGATGACCTGAAGAGAAAAAAAAGGTGAAAGGTTTAGTGATGGAAATGAGGTCGAAAATTCTTCAAAAAATGAGGAAGTTGTTGAGGCGCCCACATGGGGATTCTTAACAACGTATTGAAGTTCACGAATTCGATCTATTCCATTAGAGATATGAGGGATTTATTATTTTGTATGATTTTTTATTAATACTTTAATTATGACAGCAGTAATTTAATACTTTACTTATGACAGTAGTAATTTAAAAGTGAGCTATTATGTCTTTACTTATCTTTTTATGATTTTTTTTCAAATTAATAATAAACCTTGATAAAGTATCTTATTTAGTACATTTCTGATTTGAAACAAGGAAATTCATTTATTATACACATTTTAAAGCAGCACTGATGAATAATTAAAGTTTTTTAAATATATAAAAATAATTAAAAAGTTTTAAAACATGCTTTAACTTTCTGTAAAGTACACTTTGACAAAAAATGTGCAAATCAAAATCAAATCTTGAGATCCGGGACTAGTGAGATAAATATTTTTAGGTAATTAAGGAATTTATCTACATATTTATTTATTTACATTTTTAATTAATATTTAATATTAGTATTAGTATTAGTATTTAATATTAGTATTAATATTAAATTTTTTATTCAATGCTTAGATTTTTTTACTAGTGATATTCTTTTTGGCTTAATGCTTAGATTTAACCTCAGCATTTCGCCTTTATTATGTGACATATCCAATTTTTTTAATCAAGAAATTATTTTCTATTGAAAGTGCTTTGGTGAAAGCTTGCATTTTTAAAATATTCCTATAGTTAATATTTCCTATAATTTTATTAAATGTATAAAAGTATGACTATTAATATTATATAATGAATCATATTATCGATTATTTCTGAAATTATCTATCAAATAAAAACTTTTATAAAGAATCAAAACAAGATTAAAATTAATTTCATCAAGCTCTGAAAATATTATAATGCTTTATTACAAAAACAACACACAACAATTGAAAATATTTGAATTTTTATACACCAGAAATTCAGCTAAAAACTCATTAGAGTATTCTCTTTAGACAAACAATAAATAAAACATTTAATTAATAAATATTTTTTCAATTTTTTTTATAACCATGATTTTTTTTATTTTCTTATATCTTTGAAAATGCTAAATATTAGGCATTTTTTCGACTATATAGGTATGTCGATTGAGTGTTTAGGCAGGGAATTATAATATAAATATCTTGGTGAGTATTTTAACAAAATAAAATTATCCAGATACTGCTTGAAATAAAGGATAATACACAACTGAATAAACAGCAATGCTTGAAATAAATGACGATACACAACTGGTGAAAATTAACATAACAATTTGATAAAAGAATATTTGGCGAGTCTTTTAATAGAATAAAATTATCCATCTACTGTTTGAAAAGAATATCAACATAACTATAAACTAAACAGAAAAAATGCTAAACAGAACAATTCAGGCGTATAATTTTTTTATTTATACTAATATGGATCAATCTGAAAATATTTTTCTTTAATATTAAATATGAATATAATAAATTTAAGCATTAATTTTTAGTAATCCATAACTATATTCTTTTATAAAAACTAATGTATGTTTTCTAACTGAAATAATGAATACAATGCAATGCTGGTATTAAAGAGAATAATTTTTCGTTTCCGTTTTAAATTAAATTCGATTCAATTCACAATATATATTATTTAAAAAAATACAAACTAATGCATCAATGTAATTGAGAAATAATTATGAAATTTATTTTCTGAGGCATTACTAATTTAGCAGAACATATTAGAAAATCCAGAAATACAGAATTTTTGCAAAATAAATTCTTGGATTAAAAATAACCGGCTGTGAAACGGCTTATTATTTGTTCAATATATTCATACCAAACTACTGTGTACAAATGAATATAATTTTCAATAGTAAATCAAAATTTCGTTGTCTACATCAGATTTTATAACTGTGTTAGTTCTGTAAACCACATATTTAATTAAAAATCCCTTTTCCACTTACCAGGGAAGAGTTTATAACGACGCATGTAAAACTGCCTTTAAGCAATCATAAGTAGGTTTCTAAAAAACAAGAATAATATTGCGAAGGTTAAGGCGTTTATTGTAACTAATCACCTTTGTCATCTATTATCTATGCAATTATTTTATTAAAAATTATGACTATGCATTTTAAAGAAGAAAAACAAAATATTAAGCAGAATTAACTCAGCTATAACATATTTTTAACTCTCTCTTTCAATAGCGACTAAACATCATTATATTTTTTCTCATAAAATACGAAAAAAAAAAATCGTCTGCTCTTCATTCTAGCCGTTTTTCCAAGATTTTCGTAAAAATTTATTCTTTATTTCTGGATTGAGATTTTGTGAAATTTGCAAATAAGAACTTTTTATGATAGGAATAGTAGGAAATATAAATCTCTTTTACATTCGTAATGATCGAAAAAATGAATACTTAAGATTTCGTTGTTCCATAATGATTTTCAATAAGTATTCTAAATATGGTCAAAATGATACTTACCATTAAATATTAAACTTACTGCCATACTTTCAATTCTGAAAGCAACGGAGGTCATTTCCTTGATACTTTCTCTCATATTGATGAAGTTTTCCTGCAAAATAATCACAATTGCTTCAGTTATAAAAACGGTGAACCTTGGGAAGGGCTGGAAATGCTGGGATCACGTTTTTTTTTCTTTCCATATTGAGCTTTTTACTTTCTCGTGTATGAAGTATGGAGAAAATTTTATAATCGTCAAAAAATTCGAACATGATATTTTGATTCAAATTTTGAGTAAATTCATTCAGAGAAAACGTGTCTGTCCGGCTGTTCGCATATAAATTAAATTGATAACTAGAAAATGAAAATAATTAGATGTATAAAATTTAGAACACGAATTTAATATCTATAATGTAGACACCAATAAAATTCTCAACGAAATTCAACAAGGGGTCGACCCTCTAGCCATCGGTCTGTGTTTTCAGAATCTTGGGAACGTCATACCATAAAAATTCAGTGCATTAATGACTCAGTGAATAATAAGTGATTTTGTGACTATTTTTAGTTCGCATCAAATGCCGGGGTGGAGATAACATCTTTATTGGAGAATATGCAAGAATATTTTGGGGATATTACTCTCGTTGCTTTTTTTTTTTTTTGCAGTTTAAAAAAAAACAATATGACATTTGAATGGAAAAAACGCGTCAAAAGCATAAATTCAATTTTAGATATTTTTAGCCGCATGCCAAGGATTAATCGCCAAAGATCACACAACAGATTTAAGAAAAATGCTAAATTACGCTCAATATTAATATTTCGTAACTGTATTTGTATTAGCTTCATGCAAATATTAATATTAATATTGTTAGTTTCATGCAAATTAAATATTAATATTTCGTAACTATTGTTGTATTAGTTTCACGCAAAGTGTGTTGTTGTTGTTTCTATTGGCACTTGCCATGGATAAGCCCGCTGTTGCGAAGACAGCGATTTTAAGCCGGTGGGGGAGCCTCTCTTGTTTTTTTAGTAGCGCCAACCAGGGCCAAGAGTACGACTTTGCTACTCACGCATCCCTCATTCGTTTGCACAACCCCTTTTTACAGGAGGGCACATTCACACATCTCACATATAGAACAACGGAAGAACAACCATGCCCAAACCGAGAATACAAAGTGTTCTCCGCTTTACTTACAATTTTTTGCGGGGGTGGAGATAATATCTTTATTAGAGTATATGCGAGAATATTTTGTGGAGACCACTCTCGTCGTTTTATCTTTGCACCATTTAAAAAACTGATATGACATTTGAACGTTTTTATTCTCAACGAATTGAAATCAAAATTTGACACACGATTTTATTAAGAAGATTTCATGCCAAATTTCATTTAACTAAATCGTTATAGCGCATATTCAATTATTGCATTTGTAGCAGTTGCATTACAATTCAAATTCTGTCTCCTTGCCGGGACGTTGTCGGAGCCAGAGGGGGAGGATGTAGCAGTCGCATTACTCTTATCTTTTCTTTTGGATACTAGATGGCGATACCTAATTAGGCCATCCCATATGTCATCCCATAATGCATTGCGATTGTAATTAGAATGAGATGTGATGCTTAACTGTGAAGCCGCGAGCGTGAATGTCTTGCCTTTGTGTTAGTGTATGTTTAAGTGTGTGAATATGATTATTAAAGAAATGTTTCCAACAACATTCTTCCTGTTGCTTCCTGCACAGATCATAATAATCTACATACCACCACACATTTACATTTAATTTGTACTATCGCATTGACACGTATGTGAAAGCACAGACATTACGCTGACAGACATGCTTAAAAAGGTTTGTTCCGATCTGCACTTTAGTTGATGCAAATGCGTACCACAATTTCTATCTAGCTCTTTCTCTTTCGTGGTTATCGTGCTCACTTAAAACTCGAGCAGGCAAATTGCTGATGCTGACAGACTTGCTTAAAAAGTTTTATTTCGATCTGCATTTTAGTTGATACAAATGCGTACCACAATTTCTATCTATCTTTTTATCTTTCGTGGAAAAACGTGCTCACTTAAAACTCGAGCAGGCAGATGATGCTTCTTTTAAAGAAATCTGCAGTTGATCAGAAATGGATAGAAATCTACAAGTTTTCTGCTACGATCATAGATTACATTCTTATAACTCAAAATATTTTTTGATTTAGCTTATTCGAAAACAGACAGGCGATTCAAGGATATCTGAATGTTGGAGCAATGACAAAATCTCGCTGGTGCATTTTTTGACGATCACATTACTTTCTTTCTCTTTATATACCTCCTATGCCAGAAAGTAAAAATAGTGATTTCAATATCTTCTACCCCTATTTTGAAAACTTTGTCGGATGAAAAGAATAGAAGTTTTATTAGAAACAGATTCTTAGTTAAAGTTTTCTAAAATTATCTCTGTGAAAAATCCAAATTTATTAGGAGCCCCAAAGTGCCTCAAAGTTTTGCGAACATTAAATCTTGTTTCCCTTTAAAGATCTTGTTCACAATTTATGACGCCGTAATTTAAGTTAGGGAGGATTAAATTATTGCTGTCCTCGTTAATTTTTTATGCAAATGTCGTCCGATGGTGTGTATAAAAATTCTGCTCCGTGGACTTGAATTTTTCTCAACACTGATTAATTTCTCCTTCAGGGAAGGCTCTTCAACTTTTAACTATATTTTAAAATTCAGTCAAGAAAGTGCTGAAACTGAAAATACTTGTGACTTGAATCAATGATGTTAAAAATTTAAAGTCTTATGCAATATTTTGGAAAGTCACAAAATATAAAATTTAATTAAAACGAACATACTCTTAAACTTTCCATACTTAAAAAAAAGATTATTCTATATTTTGCTTTTATTTCACATTATTTCTTTCATTTTTTTTGTATAAATTAAACATTATATTGATTTTCCTTCATTTTTAGGGGCTTTATATTTCAGAAATTTTGAAACGTCTTGTGTTCATGTCGAATATAAAATAAATTAATATTTTCAGTAATTTATTATCGATTAGTGTTATCTAAAATGCCATTCCATCTGGGGCCATCTGATGACGAATTTAAGAAAATAATTGACTGAAATATTTTTAATTTAAATATAAAATTATGGTTTAAGTCGAATCGTCAAAAAATTGTATTTAATAAAAATAAAAATCTTTGTAGAAAGGAAATTTTGTATTGGGCATACGAAAAAAAAATGACTTTTTAAGCAAAAGAATAGATTTCAAACGAAAATCATTAATGTTTTAGGACTAAAAGTAATGTTACTTAGCCTTAGATATAAAGATATATATTTATGAGGATACTAAGCCGCGATTAATATCATAAAACAAAATTTTCTAATTATTCGCTTTAAATCAAAAATATAATATAAATCAGGAAACAACTATATATTTAGAATATTTCTAAGAATATCTCGCGTTTTTACAATTTTATTTCCTGCCTCAAAAATTTTTAGCCAAAAAAAAAAAAAAATCAATTCTCCAGTATTATAATAAAAAGTAAGTTATTTTTATTCTTTTAATTTTAATTTTTTCTTTGTTTATTAGCTAAACATTTATTAAATAAGTAAATAAAAAACATTTTATTCTGTTCCAGGTGTAATCTGTGGAATAATTCCATCATTCTACAGATCAGAGCATTTTAATGCATTGACCATATTTATTTACAAGAATTAAATGAATTATTATTTGCTATATAATTACCATATGGTAGCCATAAAAAGGATATGCGATTTATTTTTATTCTAATAAAAATATACAAGAAAAAGCACAAGAGGAAACAGGTGAAAGATTTCACAATATTTATCGCCATTAGTGTTTTTTTTTATACGATTTATTATGGAAGTATAAAATGAACTTGTCCGCTCAATGATTAGAATTGAAAATAATGCTCTGAAAAATTCAATAGTTCGAAATAACAATTATATTTTGCAAACTATTTCGATCCAAAAGCAATTTATTGTAAGAATTTTCTCATTCGATTTTACATCTCAAAGAAATGATTAAGTTTTTTCTCTATATATCGTTATGTTGTTTATTTCAAATTTGCATTCTGGGGTGTTACTTTTTTGTAATAAACAATAAATATATCTAGGGATTTTTGAATTCAGAATTGGATACAATTTTTATTTGTTTCAAGAAGATGGGATTATTAAAAGAAAGTGAGAATATTTTGATCAGGAAATGATTGCTGCAGTAATTCTACATTTCCAACTTTTACAGTCGAATATTTCATTGAGTCAATAAAAGCAGTACAATAAAGTCATCGCCCTCTTTCAATGAAACGTATAAATGTGAAATATTTGCAACCGTATGGAAATGTTGCACAAATTTTAAAACATGGATATAATGAGATATTTACGAAAACTAAATTTCTTTTACTTCGATGGAAACGTTGAAAGTTATTCATCCTGCCAATATTATGCAACAACTCTCCATTTTTTTTACATAAATTGTTGTGAAATTCTGTTTGCATGCTATTCGTGAATAATAAAAATTTCACTATGTCGAAGTTATTCTGTTATAAATTCTTATGCAAATCAGTCCTCTCAATTTCTTATGTAATAGCAGAAATAAATAGAAATTCAAATGTACCCCATACTGAAGTTATAAAAATCTTATCAGTTAAAATAGCATAATACACTTATGTCTTGAGCTTACGATGCCATCATATGTAAGGTTGTAAATCAAGACTAAAAAATGTCATGAATATTTTTTTTATAATCCCATCTATATTGTAAAAACATATATGTCTGTCTATCAAAAATAGATCCTGAATGGCTAACTATTTTATTATGATTTGGCGACGAATTTGATGATTCTGATTAAAACATCAAAGATTCGAGAATCTACCTATCCATTTTAGCAACATGTCTATTGGGGCATGAGTTAAAAGATGTTTTCAGGACTTGTAACTCCATGATAGTATTTGTGGCAGATTGAACTTTTAATTCTCTGAAAGTATCTGTAGTAAATAAAACTTTTAATTCCCTTATATACAATAAGAAAACAGAAGACGCAATTGCATTTAGCCTTGCGCTTAGCCAATCAGTCTTAAGTCGAACATTGAATCAGTAGAAAGTTGACAGTCGAGTTCAACTCAAGCGATGTAAGCGTTAATGCTTTGACTTGATGAAGTTCTACACATTGTTGTGTGTATGGATAAAAACAGAAGAAACAGATGTAAATTTTAAAAATAGTATGTTGAGTATTGATGACTAAATATTATTTGGACAATATAAAACATTTTTTGAAATCTTCTTATTTCTAATTTTTTGTTTTATACGAAACAGGTGATAACCATAAATTCAAAAAAAAAAAAATCCAATTTTCCTTCTCATTTTTAAAAAAATAAATCTATTTATTTATCGCAATTACTTTGTAATAAAGTCGCAATCATATTGAAATATATCCACAATGCATCTATAATTACGATATTTTGCTAAATAAATCTCGTGCAGGTTAATTTTTAAATCGGTTTCTGTGTTCCGCCTCATAACTGGAGACAAATAGTGCAAGTTTGCTTCATGATTCAAATCACTATTTATTTATATTATATTTGTTTGGAACTGGGGAGTTTAATAAAATTGTTTTGATTCATGGTTTTTTTTTCTTTTAAAATTAAAGTTGCTTTATATACTTTCGCTGATTCGCTCTTCTTTTGGATTCCTTATTGCACCTTTAGATTAACAGATTCTTTGAATTTCACAGGATACCTGATTGATAGAATAGAAATAAGTACAAGTTTTTAATTATTTATTTATTTCCAAACATTCTTACGACATTAAAAAAATCTTAGAATAATATTAAATTTTAATTTTATAATGTATCAAAAAATTACTTAAAAAATTAAATCAAATATACAGGGTGCCTCAAAAACCTTGACCGCCGCTTTTATTCCTTAAATATTGATCAGAGACATATACTGTAAATTACAAAGTTGCGTAAAAAAAGGTTAAAATGTTAAGAAAACGATTAAAATTTTCAAGGGATTAAACTTTAAAAAAATACAAAATTTAAATTTTTATAAGGATCTTTTACAAAAAATTCCCAGTGAGTAAAATGTGCCTCATCCTCTAATAAAGTCATGTACAAAATTTCAGCAATTTATCACAAAAAGTCTCAAAGATATGAAACTACATAAATGCTAACTGAAAACACTTTTTGATGTCTAGATATGAGCTCGCAGGGAGGAGAAATCATGTCGAATGTTCGTGTTTTAGGGGTCGTATACAAATTATCAAAGAAAGTAATGATTGAATAAATAAATAATAATTTTGTTATTCATTGGTTCAAAAGTATTAACAATTTGTAGAAATATTAACTTAAAGGAAAGATTACATAAGTTTTTTTACAAGTTCATTGATATTGCTATTTTCAAGTTATATTCTGTGAATCGTGATATTAAATTTTGAAGTATTTTTCAGGAAGCATAGATTTTAAAGTTTAAATTTAAAACAAAAGATATAAATCATATTTTATTTCCTTATGATGTATTCCTGCGTCGCGTCATCTGCACTGAAGCTGGAAACAGTTCCATTTTAATTTGTGATTGACCCTTCACCAACTTTGTTTTAACATATCTTTGAGAGTTTTCCTGATAACATTCTGAAATTTTGTACATGACTGTATTAGAAGAAGGGGCACATTTTACTGATTGGGAATTTTTTTGTACGATGTCCGTATAAAATTTAAATTTTGTATATTTTAAAGTATAATCACCTTAAAATTTTAATCGATTACATAACATTTTGCACCTTTTTTACGAACTTTTTAATTTGCAGTATATATTTGTGCTCAATAATCAAGGAATAAAAGCCGCGATCAAACTTTTTGAGAAATCCTGTATATTCTATAAAATTATTTTATACATTCCTTATATTCCATAAAATATAGTTCATAAAATTATTAAAAAATTCGAATAGCACCTATATTTAAAAATATCTCAGTAGATAGAGTTTCTTTTATAGTTATAAGTTAAACAAATCTTTACCATTAAGAAATTAATTCTACAAAAAAACATCCACACATGCAAATACGGTGTCAAATAGAAGTAGAAAGAAACGCAAATTCTACAATGTGGTAAATAAAGTAATAAAACATTTTTGAAGAAAAGTTTGGAGACAAATTATATTGAAGCCGATTAAGAGTTTTTTTTAATGAAAAGTTAACAAGTGGAAACAATTATCCTTAAGTTAATTAACTACTTGTTCTTAAATTACGAACAAGAGACGCATCTCTTAAATTCTCAGAGTTGTAAAAAAAAGCCTTACTAAATTACTCATTCTGTATTTTAAGAACATATAAATATTCCCAGGACATTTTTTTGTTCATTTGTTAAGAGAGAAGATGAAGAAAATACTTTTTTCACGTTTTTCTAATATTTGCGCATAAACATATACACAAGAAAAAAATCGTTATCAAACAATTTTAATAGATTTATGTCGAAAGTCTGTACTTTACGAGATATAATGGCGGTTTGTGCTTCTGTGTTCTATTGTTTTAGCAGAACAAAGAAAGAATAATGCATAATACATATCACTATTTTTTCTACTAATGTAAAGCCCATTTTGCGCCAAAGAAATAATTTATTCAGGTCAATATTTTAATTGTTTGTTATATAAGCTCTTCATTCAAAGGTTCCCAATGGAATTAATTTAACTCTTTTTAATCCTCTTTGAATATTCAGTTTATGCACCGTGAATTATTCAACAAATAAAAGGTTGGGAGAAAAACTTTGTTGATTTCATTTAAGATCAAAGTTAATTTATGTAAATTAAGCCTCGAAAATGAAAATAAGAATCACTTAAATAGAAGTCATGCATATTTCATTCATAGGTATAAAATGGAATTTTGGAAATAATTTATTTAAATTTGTTTACCACACTATTGCGAAATCTAATTTTTAATTTATTCGAATATAAATTAGTACGTAATCTTTGAAATCCTTTTCTAATAGGTATGTAATTTGACTTTTAATTACTTTATGGATATAATTATAAAAATAAGTTGCTTGAAATAAATAGTTTGATCTAAATATGCACTTTTATTAGTATTAATGCTTTTTAATCGCTTAAATGTCTATATATGTTTTCTGGAAAAAATCAATCCCTTTAGTATGTCATAAAGAAAACAATTGCAGATTACAGAAAACGATTTGCAGATTATTAGGAAATTGTGTTAAATATTTAAACTTCAGTAATTTGTTTTTATAAATCCATAAATGTATATATTTATAAAAAGGAGTTGTTTATTATTTCTTTTTTGTTTATTTTTATTGGCAAGCAATGATTTGAATTATCTTGATTTCACAGTCCAAAGGGAATTATCGCCTAAAAATGTTTAGGTAGATATTTTGAAGATTTGACAGCTAAAATTTATTTTATTTAATTTTTATTCGTCTTTATCTAAAAGCATGGATTTGTGAGTTAGTCATGAATTTGCCAAGAGATTTCTTGAGATAGATGCATTTTTAATTCATCGCCTAGATAGTGGCTCAATTTGTATCGCAAAAGGAAAAAATTTCAGATGAGTTTTTTGATAAAATAGTTAGACAGCAATACAAACTTTATCAATTCTAAAATTGCATTAACATGATAAGTGAAATAACATGTGTCATTCCACTGTGCTGATATTACTCTCACTGTGAGAAATTTAATGGCTTTGGCTAATTTGTAATAAGAACTTGTTTAGAAAGAACTGATGATTAAGTGCTTGAATTTGGAAACAGATTAATGTATTTTAAATAGAAGGAATAATATATGTTTAGTAACCACATTTAGCAATCAATTAAATCCACAAATAACAATTTAACTCTTCAGAAAGAAAAAAAAGATTTTAAAATAAACTTTTATCATTCTAATTGTAAGGAATTTAATGGCTTTGACTAACTTGGGATTAGAACTTTTCATAAAGAACTGAGAAACATTTATTTAGGTTTTGGTAATAGATAAATGTATTTTAAACAGGGAAAATAATATAAGTTTCCTAGTCGCCTTCAGCTATCAATTTAATTCATAAATCGAAACTTAATCTTTAAGAAAAAAATAAAAGATTTGAAAACTATCTCTATTTATCTTTAATTAAATTAGAATGCCAATAATTACAACCACTTAAGTAAGCGATTATAAGAAGATTTAAGAAAGTACAAAACATTCTAACTATTATAAAAAAATGCAAATGGATTTAATTAGTAAGCAAAAAAATTAAAACCAGTGACTACACCAAACAAAAAGCAAATTCTGAATCAGACATGATTCCATGGTCTTTTGATTAATATATATCGATGCCTTGAAAAAAATTGTAAATGCTGTGGTCAATAACCTTAAAGCAAATTGATAGTATATTATGAATCAGTACACAGAAGAATTAAAATATGTTTCGTGATATATTTTACACTTTTCTCAAAAAAAAAAATTTTTTTTTGGCTTCAGTTTAGGATATCGATAGCAAGTCAAATGTCAACAAATGACATGTTCTTCAATTTTTATGCTGTTTATTTCGTAGATAAAGGAATATAAAATATGAAAGAATAATAGGAGTGACAATAAATTTTGGCAAAGATTCAGTTTATTTTTGGAATTGAGAGATATCTCTATTAAATAATAAATTCTGTTCGAATTATATTACATTCCTCACCAAAAAATCATCGAAATGCTGAATTTATGAATACTGAAGTCTTTTCTCTGTCAGTGTATTGTCAAAACTTGCTATGCTTTGAAAATGAAGTCTATAGCATAAAAGAAATATGTCCTGGAAATAGAAGAAGATGCGTTCTGATAATAGATATTGAATGAATCTGTAGGAATATTTATTTTACAGTTTTGAAAGTATTAAATCTGAATTCAAAATAAACTGTTTGATTTTTATATTTTATATGCAACTAAACCGTTTTAAATAGGAATAATAATATCACTCTCGCAACAAAAATCTTTTATATGAGTTTTTTTTAAAAAAACTTGAAAAATTTATTTTCAATTTCGATTATCCATTTCTGTTTTACAGACAGCAAATGTGACTATGCTATAGAATAATCTTTCTCAGAACTTCGTAAGAGTTATTGTTTTAAATATAAATACGAAAACTGCTTGAAAACAACTGAAATTAAATTAATTTTATAAAACATGAAAAATTAACAAATATTAGCAATTTTTTAGCTTAGCATATAAATGTTATGAATATATAAATAACGAAATAAATATCTTTGAGAACTTTTGATACTAAATATCTCTATTAACAACCGAGATCTGGTGACTTTTCTGGAGAATTCCATATGACGTCATCTCTTGTAACAAAGCTATAAATAATATCCGAGTTCAAACGAGAGAGAACTCCAACTGATTTTCTGTCTGTTTGTGTTGTTGAATTTTGCAATTGCTTTTATTTTCTATCCACCTTGCATATGCTTTTTTGTAAACTGTGTTTCTGTGTTTAAGGAAATAAAGCATCATTTTCTGTTATCCAACTGTTGATTATATTCAGGACGGACGATTTTCCCTGTGTTCTTAAAAATCTAATAAACTTAATTATTTTAGTCACAATTAATGATTAATAAATAAATGGAAGAAAATATATCTTCCATTTATCTTTACATCACATCTTTATGCAATAGATTAACTAGTAACGAAACAAATCTATAATAAGCAAACTAGATGACAGGTAAAGATTCGTATTAATGGAATTTAAATTAACTGCTCATTTAAATTGTTTCACCAAATTGACGTCAAAGTAATGAAACTGATACTGCAATTAATATTATGGACATATAAAAATAAAACTATCCTTATTGTTGCAAATGGCATCCCCTAGAGAGCCAATAACAGGCAACCAGAACTGACATCAGCAATTCTGTTTTTTACTTTTCATTAGATGTTCTAAAAAAAAAAACTCATTGGCGTAACGTTGTAGTGTCCTCTGTGTTTTTCTCTTCATCTTATTTTTAATTTCTGTACGTTTTAATTTTTTGTAAGATGGCAACATAGATTATTGTTTTGATAAAAATAAACGAGTTGTGTTCTTTCCACTTTCACTTTCGTCCACTTTGTAAACGTGAGCCTTGGCTTGTAGCTATACACATTTCCCAACAACTTTCGTGCTCAAAAGGCATTGATCGCTGGACAATATAGTGGTACTGCTGTCAATGTAACCGAAGATTTTAGTTTGGGAGAAACAAATAAGACAATTGAATTTCTTGAAAAATTCCCCAGTGGATAGGTCCCTGCCTTGGAGACTCCAGATAAAAAATATCTATCTGAAAGCAATGCTAATACTTTTTTATATCTGTAATGACGAACTCAATGGCAAAACACAATTTTTAAAGGCACAGATTTTGATGTGGACCAACTTTACAAGACAGTGAGATGGTTTATGTAAATGAGTTTTTTCGTGTTTAGGACTAGTACAATTTAATAAGCAATACAAAAGCATTCGTTTCAAAACATCTTTTGAATTGATCGCGTGTTTTTTCTACAATAACGCGACCACTTCATCTTTGCTACCAGTTTTTCTTGAACCTTATTTTGTCAAACACCGAGAAACAAAGTATTTTGACATTGAAATAAATGGAACTGGCTAAAGAATTTCAATTTATAGACTGAAACCATGTTTTACCATTAAAGAAAATGATGAGCAGCCTCTTGAAACCCAAGCACATGGATTATCTTATATCCGCACACCCAGTGTAAACGCGGGGAAAATTTCAATCCCGGCCAATCACAATCCAACCATATGCAGTGGAATGACCGTCAGGTTTCCACCACATTTAAAGGATTATGCCTCCTAATCGTTTTCATTGGGAAGGAAGTGTGTAGTGTTCTCTATGTTTTCCTCTTCATTTTATTTTTAATTTCTGTACATTTTAATTTTTTTGTAAAATGTCAATATAGATTATTGTTTTGCGAAAAAAACCGAGGTGTATTCTTTTTCTTAAGTCATCATGTCATCTCATGTTCATTTAAACAGCTAAAAGCTTATTACGGGTAAAAAAAAATTAACATAAAATGTCCACTTCAACGTTGTGTCGTGATTAGATGTCTCATATGTCACATCCTCGTTTATTCAATACATTTTTAAATTCACTCAGCCAAAACAGTCATCGGGTAGATGTCAGTCCAGTATAATTATTTGAAATAGTGTGTAGCATAGAGTTACGCTACATAATTTCTGGCGCACAACGTGGGGCACGCTTTGACTGTTAGTTGATATTTTGAACCTAAAAAATGGATGTGGCACCGCTTAAAATACAGCGAAAGTCGTTCCGTATGCCGTTTACGGCTCGTGCAAAGAAGATTGAATACGAGCTTAATAAAGAAACTCATAATACAAAAGAACTTTTGGTCATAAAATCGCAAATCATCGATAAAGTTACGCATTTGGAAAAAAAGTGCCAAGTAGATATAAATGATCTTATTTTGAAAGATCAAGAAATCGAAACGGCGCATGAAGATGGTTTTTCTGGCTGCTGAAAACTACAAAGACAGATATTTTGAGCTGTGTTCGCAGATTGAACAAGTATCTTTGAAAGATTCATTTACGGAAGAATTTCCTGAAAAGATAAAGTTTAAGCTTCCGAAGATAGAGCTTAAAAAGTTTGACAGAGATGCTAAAGATTATTTAGCATTCTGGAATTGATTTCGGAAAATACACGATGACGCAAGTATTCCTAATGAGGAATAAAATGCAGTATCTCTCGGAACCCGCTATAGAGGAAAGTTATTCAAAGCGATCTCGCAGCTTCAAGAGAGATTATGACGTGACGACTTATTAGTTCAAATATACATAAGGGACATGTTATCCATGGTTATAAAAAACCCGGCCACCGGACGTTCGAAAACAGATTTACCTGCTTTTTATGATGAGTTAAGAGGTCAAGATACGATCAATGGAGAGACTTGGATGTACCCAAGAAAAATAAGATCTTTAGTGGAGTCGTGTCTGCTTCAAGAAATATTGATAGCTTGGGAACGAAACAAAAATATGAAAGATGAATCTCACGCTGAAATCCGCTCATGGAAAAAATTAATGCATGTTTTTTAAACAAGAAGTGAAAAGCGAAGAAAGGTTGAATTAGTTGGAATTGGTTTCTATTCTACTTGAAATCAAAAGGGAAAAAAAGTTGTAAATCAATTGGATAATTACTCAACCGCTGTGACACTGGTAAGCACTCACAGTGTGAATAACACAGGTAAGCGAAATTTACTATGCATCTTTTATAATAATACGCATGCATCCTTCGAAGGATTGTTTAGAATCTAGGCATATGTCTCTTGATGAAAAGAAAAAGTATATTTTGAAAAATCGTGCATGTTTTTGTTGTTTTTTCTGTTTCGTACTTTTCAAAATTTTGTAAAGCAAAACAAATGCATGCTTATATTGTGTCAAACCCGCACCATTATTTATTGTATTATCATCCTAAAAAAATAAGCATAAATCTGTTATAATTTAAACTAATTCATTGTCCAGCAGGTGTAGTAAAAATAACATATTTCTAATAATTTTAATTGTAAAAATATGCGCGAATAACAGAGCTTTGATTGATAGCGGATCTCAGTATTTTTACATTTCAAAACAAGCAATCGAGAAGTTGGGCATTACATCAAATAATAAGATAAAAATGCAACGTATGTTATTTGGAGGGAGGGGGAGGGAGAGAAACGCTGAGTCAGATTTATGATGTATTTGAATTGCTTATTAGTTCACTAGATGACTCATACAATCTTCTTATTAAAGCGTTCGCAGTAACGAGAACTTATAGCACAGTACCAAAAATTAGTAATTCTATTGTGATGAATGAGTTGAATAAAAAGAATATAATTTTGTCAGATCAGGACTGCGAATTGGTTTATTGACACGAGCGGAGACTGCTGAGTATTGTTTTTAGATTAATCTATTCGTATGCTACTTTTGTCATCTTGTTCAAAATTACGAGGTACGTCCCAAAATAGATGCAGTGTTGCTTTAAAAAGGGACGTTAATACAACTAAACTAAACTAAAAACTCGGTGGAAATGAACTGAAAATTTTATATGTCTTCTAAAAGATAAAAATCTTAATCTTGTCTTTAAAAAATCGTTTTTTTTAAATTTAGAATTTAATTTTAATTTTTCAAGTATAAGTCTTTCCAAATGAAAAACTTAGTATAGCACTTTTTTATTTCCCTCAATTAATTATACGATTTTACCAAGCTAAAATGCAAGTTTTTGTTGAGCAATCAAATCTACTTCAAAACGTATTCATCAAAATCGAGGTTTAAATTTGTCAAATAAATTTCATGATGCTTTTATACACCGATAGTACTCAACATTACGAATTTGAATCTATAATGGGATGTTTTTGTTGATTAAGTATATGCTTATTTGTAATGTAGCATTTATCAGTTTATTTTAATATCTATGTTATTTTAGTTTGCTTAGAATGATTAAGAATGATCTAATCATTCTTAATTATTCATTAAGTTTAGTTTAGTTTAGTTTAGTTATATTAACGTCCCGTTTGAAGCAACACTAGGGCTATTTTGGGACGGACCTCGTAATTTTGAACCGCGGTCAGATGACGAGGACGACACCTGAGCTGGCACCCCCCTCTCCACACCAGCGAGAGGACGTTTGGCATGACGGATTTAACGTGCAACAGACCCCCTTACACGGCGGTTCTTCGGTGGAATCGGGTTTCGAACCTGAAGCCCTCCGGTTCCGAAGCCGAGACCTTACCACCAGGCCACCGCGGCCCACTCATTATTCATTAAGAATGACTAAGAAAGGTTAAGAATGACCGACGACATTTTCTATCAAAGAAGTATCAAATTTCTCGAAATATTTGACACTATATTACAATTCATGAACAAAATCAGTAATTATGATAAAATTATTTTTAATTATAATTTTCAACTAAATATTCATTTTCTCTAAGCTAATTTTAAAATTACGAGCTATTTAATCTATCGAGGTTATTTTTTATAAAAGAAAATTCTTTGCTATATTTGATTTAATTTTATTTCAATTTTTAAAACGAAAGGGAATTAGAGACTATTAAAGAGAAAAATACCGAAAAGAAAATAAGTTCCGATATAATTTATTTTTAAAAATGCTAAGATTTAATTAGTAATCCTTTAGTAATTTACTAAAGATGCTAGTAATTTACTAAAAATGCTAAGATTTAATTAGTAATCCTTTAGTAATTTACTTTAAATCAGTTTCTTTTATAATGATTTTTGATTTCATTAAATTATTTTATAGAAACAGTCTAGAATCCTTTATGACCAGAAATATAACAGGTAGAATAAAAACTTACTAAATTACCTCTTCATTTGTATTCTTCTCCATTTATAAGCCTTATTACCGCCGAATTGATTAAAGTTTAAAGAGCGGAAAACTTAAATTATACTCATTTAGAATCGTGGAGGTTTCAAAATCACTTTCTAGAGATTATTTTCCTCTTTCAAATTACATAACTGAGACAATGTAATTTGAAAGAGTAACTATTTGACTGCTGCGATATCAGTCGGATATCCGGCTACGATTAAAATTTGAATGAGACAACCAGCATAATACGGAAATAAATAGACTAAAAATAGAATAATATTTGCTTTACGTCTACATTCAGAAAGGCATTTCATACTTTATTCTATTATCGTTAAGGAACAGATAATCTTTAATCTTTAGGAAATGGATATACTATATTCTATTTCCATTTATCATCGTGTTTTTAACTTTTGATTTCTCGGTATCGTTTGGGCATTAAATTAAGAAACGGTTTTAAAGTGTCATAAAGGAATTATGAAATTTACGAATTGTGTGATTGATTTAGTTAGTAAATATGTAAATTTGAACAATCAAAAGATACCGAGAAGTTTACTGATACCTAAAACGTACTCATTCGGTGGACGTTTAACATTAAATGCATAATTCTAAATCAAGAAAAACATTGCGATATGAAAGTTGTATCTTAAAATTACAAGAAAATATTAATTATTTTTGAAAAAAAAATTTTGGACTAAACAGTTGGTTCCCTTTATTTAGAAATGTTTAAATTGTTATTATATAATTCTTGTGTTCAAAACAATTGCCAAAACACAGATCTAATTATTGTTGAGAACTGCTTACTATATATATGTCATTCTTTTAGAGGATATGCACACAGTTGGACAAAAGAAATTTATTTTATAAAAAAAGAATAATGCAAAGAAAATTATTATAAATTCATATCTGGGGGCACGGCAGTGACCCCGCCAAGTCGAGCAATAACAAGCGGCACGGCCATACCATCCTTTTCTCGAAGCAGTTCAGGCCATTTCGACCCCCTATAACTTCGTTGTGGACAAAACTAGAAGCCAGTTTTTTCAGTAACCAAGAAAGCATTATATAAATAATGTATATTTTAAATTTTATTAAATTTGAAACATTAATTTAAGAATTATAACTAGTCAAAGTTTGTGAATTTTGTTACTGACTGACTGATCGATCAGCAAAACTCTGAGGCACTTCTAGCAGACATAGATGCTTCAAATTGAGAATACAATTAGTATTTAGTGTATAAATCAAGGAAAAACTAAAATATGCGTGTAATAATGGACGGATCGATAAATTTCTCGAAGTTTCGAGCATTATCCATTTTGTCGGCAAATTCGTCGCCAAGTCTCCAAGTTTATCACCTAGCCCTGGGATCACTGGCTCGGCATCCGACAGCATCCAATACAGATTATTGTAAAACTGGTCTTTCTTATGATGACACTATTTGCACTGGGAAGCAAAATTACAGGTTTGTAACAATATCTAATTTGAAATAATTCAATTTGAAGCTGTGGAAGCTGCAAACGCAATGGGTGTTTTTCAGAGAATCAATCTGGTAGAAGAAAAGCAAACTGATCTTCAAAGTATAATATGAACAGCCTATGCTATAACTATACGCAAAAGTCAGGACCTAGGTCTAAATAATGTACTGATGGATATCGGTTCCGCAGTATTCACATCCGGTCACGCTTACATGGCACTTTCGAGAGTTACAAGTCTGGAGGGCTTACATCTAATTAATGTCGACTTTGGAAGTATTAAAGTGCAGGAATCCTTAATTTGTGAATGCAACAGTTTAAGAAGCATTTACCGTCCAGACTTGTCAAAAATTGTAACATCAAAGCTTACAAGAAAAACCCATAGAGACAGGAAGTGGGCTTTGAGAAAAACTGTAGCTGAAACTGAAGAAGTAGTACCAGAAAAGAAAGAGGAAGAAAGACTACATACAAAAATTAGAAAAGGACTATCTACAAAAAGAAATGAGATAAATAGATTGACATGGCCATCGCATGAAAACACAATGTATCTTTACTTTAAATTAGATTACATTAACCTATTATATTAAATTAGATTGTTTAGTGCGATTGCCAAGTCAATCTATTTATTTGAACCATAAAAGATTTTTAATATTGATATGGTCACTATAAGATGTTGTTAGGTTAGCTAATTATGTAATAACTTAAGACAGAAGGACCCTTAAGTAGGGACTAAATAAATTGACCGACTTGTAATTACATGGATCTCACAACTTTTTACGATAGAAGAATTGAGTTGCGAGATTTGGCTTTTTTTACAAGTTATGTTTTTGATATCATTCTTTTAACATTATACAAAACATTTTAATTCATATTAGATTGACAATTTAAATATTCTAACAAATAATTAATATACCAGGGAACACTTGCAGCAGTATCTATAATTCAGAATTATGGCTTGCCGTTTGGTCTCAAAAATTGTGACAAATCGCACTTCTTCCTTTGGCTCGGTCCGAATGGTTTACATCACTTCTGATATTCATTGGTTTACACTGATTTGATTTTATCTTAATTTTCAGTAACTGCACAATCTTGCAATCCTAGGATTAGTTATTTCAACATTTTAAAGAAAATATAAACCTTACTTTTTCATATTTTGACATCATATAAACATTTATGCTGAATTATATAAATAAATCCATTTTGATTCATTGATCCATTTTGATTAAAAATCTACTTATAATGCTTTTTTAAATATGAAAACGAATGGAAAATAGTAAACAAATTTTAATATTTAATATCTTAATATGAATTATGAATGCAAAAATTAAGGAAAAAATATAATTTTTTTAAAAAAATTACATTTTTAAGAATATATAAATGCTGATATTCGCTAAATTTGTAGTTTAACTTTTACAAAAACTTATTCTTTCAAACGCAATAACTTTGACATTTTCTACGAAAAAAACAAAGATAAATAATTCTAGATCGAATTGTTCAATATTTTATTTGTTTTCTTAAAACCTTTTATTTTTAGATACATAGCCTTCGTATTCTCTACGTAGCGGAAAAAAAATCATAAGTAAAAGAAAACAAATCCTTGTATTTCTGTCCAGTTAAACCTTTATATACAAATTCGACGAGACATGTCATACATCAATATCAACTGAAGATAAAAAGTTCTTCATCTTTATCGATCTCGAAAAGCTTTATTTTTCTATAATATCATATTCCGATTTCTAAGTCGTTTTCTTTTATATAAAATTTGATTTTCTCGGAGAAAGAAAGTATATAAATAGTTTATAATATCTTGTTTCTGGATTTACTATTTATTTTTACGGAACAATAGAAAGAAAGAATAACATTTCCAAGAAATTTCTCTAAACTGTAACTTTATGATTGTAATTTTATTATATGCCATACAATGCCAAAAATTTGATCAAAACAAATATCTTGAAAATTAAAGGGAAACAGAAATTTATTTTAAAAAGTAATTTTACTTGAGTGTCTTGCAAAATTAATTTTTTGCGAAGAATCTGAATTTAATATTTTCTTTTGATTCATTAGTGTTTACATTTTCTATCAAAATGTTTCTAACAAAGAATAATATAAAGATATAGCATTTTTATAAACTGATTATTTCTGTTTGTAGCCAGGCTGGAATTTTTGAAAAATTCGAATTCAGGTATCATTACTTTGGACAGCTTTAATATTATAGTTTTTTTAATGAAAATCGCAATTACAATTTATTTACAGTGTGAACTGTCTTTGAGGATATCTAATTTGTTGGAAATATTGGCTAAGGTAAATTTGAATTAAATCACTTATGCATTCTTTCAATCTTATGATTTCATTCAATTTGAATTAAATCGTTTATGTTATATCAACCTTATGATTTCGTTGACAAATTATTCGTGAGCAACAAATTGACATAGGTATTAAAGTTATTTAATCGTCTAGTACATTTTACGTTTATTATGTTCATTAAACATCCTGTTGAAGTCAAGTGTCACGGCATTATAGTATTATTTCAAATGTAACTAACTATTCTGGAGATATCTTCTAATTCCATGTTGTTTGTAGGTGTACTGTCACTTCACTTTCTTACTCCTTACGTAAATTCCGTGAAATAAAGGGTTGTTTTTTTTTCTTTTCTAGTTATAAACAATCAAATAAAATCTTGCGAAGGAAAAGCTAGGAAGGCTTTGTGAATTTCATTGCAACAATAAAACTATTGTTGAAAATTATATGAAAAACCGTCAACATTCAGGAAATATTGCTAAATAACTAAATGTCTATCAATCAGTTCGTGAATATTTTGATATTTAAAGAAACGTAAAAAATACTTTGGAGCAACTATTTTTTTCTCAAATTAGTGTGGCAAATCGTCAATATCTCTCTAAATTTTGAATTAATTCGAATTTCCAAAAACTTTTCCCAAGATGCACATACCCATTCTCCAAAATATTTATGTTAAATTCAGTATATGTATACTTACTATTTTTAATAAGATATTGATTATGACTCTATACTTACGAAAGAGAAATATGGCTTCTTGAATAATCCTATGAATAATCTTTAGATTCCCTACGTTTGAAATCAATGCAGCAAGTCTTGATTTATATTTTATTTGTCCAGCTTTAGATAATATACGCATCTGATTTTTATTTTATGAATGAAGTCTTCTAAACTATTTTCCAAACTTCACTTCCATTTAATGAATAGATTTCATTTTTCATTATAATTTTTCACTTCTTCTAATGAGTACTATTCATTGCTTACATATAAATATTTAGAACATCATGAGCACCGTAGCGGAGTTTTGTTGAATTTGAAGCTTTCCGAATGCTTTATTGTGAATTAGTTTACATCATTGCTTTTAAACTGAACATTTGATCTTTATTTTTCATTTCCGATACCGTAGTTTGGTTGATGGAAAATAAGGGTCTGGTACGATCTTCATTTGCTGCAAGTACCGTAGAAATTTCTAAGTAAAATTACTTCATTTTTTTAAAAAAATAAATCTCTTTCTGATGAGGTTTCCAACAATGAATCCATATCGCACTTGCATTTTTTTCTAAATAGCTATTACCTTTTAAAGATGCGCTGAATTTTAATTCTTATTTACACAATTAGTTTATGGTTTTTAATAGCACAAATTCGATAAACTCGTTTTTCTCAAGCATATCTTAACACTGCATAAGCAGATTTTAATATTCACGTTACATCAAATTTACTTTTTTTCCCCATGTGAAAGTAAGTTACATAGCCAAATATTTTAAAATGATCTAGTTTCAGTTTTTTATCAGCTCAAATTTTGAGGTGAATTTTTCCTTTCCTTTCCGTGGTTTTACAGCATATATTGGAATACTATAATTAATTACTTCGGAACAAATTTTAATGAAAGTTTTCTTGCATACACCGATTATATAATTAATTCCAAAGGGACAAGTTCTGTTATTTAAATTTTATCTTATTGTGTGAAATGGTTTCTTTTTTTTTATGAAAGCCAGCTGAATCAGCAAAATAAGTATCAAATTTTCCGTTTAAAAATTCAAAGCCATTATAAGTTCTCAGTGTTTTATTTTTAATTTTTTTATTAGATAGATTAACGCGTTTAGCTTTAAATTGAGAAATGAAATAAATCCCTGTTATTTTTTTTGAGAGATAAGTAAAAATATATGCTAGAAAAATCAGCAACCAGTATAATCAAATATTTTCACCACTGTGTGAATCGGATCAGGAAGTTCAAAATGAATAAACTCAAGATCCCCAGAGCTCTGATTTATGTCAATATTAGAATGACGTTTTCTGATTTGTTATAAATATGAACTCTTATTAAGCCCATTAAATTTCACAGAATAATGTATATTTTGGATATTTTTCTGTAGTAAAAAATTAAATTAATAAAATAATTTATTGAATAGGAATTTTTGGAAAGAAGAAATATTAGTATAACATACAGCCGATTTTCTACTTTTCTCTAAGGAAACAGAACATATTGGTATTTGTTGTTTTTTAACTTCACAGTTACAACCCCCCCCCCCCCCATCTAAAGCTTAATGTTGACCTTTCTTACAAAAAAACTTTAAAAAGTAATTTCGAGCTAAATCTCTTCCCTCTGCCCCCATGCTGAATGCTTTCTTTCCTGGGGATTTTTCAAGACTATTTCCTCTTCAAGAGTTCAAGTCACTCTCCACGCTCTTTTGAGGCGAAAGAGATATATTTTCGTTTCTATCCAGTTTAGCATGTTTTTTATAAGGATTTCTTGAGAATTACGTCATATCAATGCCAATTGATGAAAAAAGAATCTTCATCCTTAAGTAACATTCTATTGTTCTTTTCAGTTTACGGATTCCATTTATCTGGTGGATTTTTTTCTTCAAATGCTGGATCAAAGAAAGTACATAAGCGAACATTTTTTACTTTCAGTTTTAATGTCTATTATTGATTTCATTGTAGAAGTATGAAATTTTATTTTAAGAAAATATTTCACGATTGAAAGCCAAACATTTCTGCTTTTCAATTCTGTATAGAATTCACGTGCATTTCAGAAGATTTATGCACTGATTACTATTTTCAGTCCTTACTTTATTAAAAATAAATACTAAATTCAAACTACATTTTTGATGCTTTAGAAAAATTTTCAATAGATTATTATCGTCATGGATTATGAATTCAAATATTTCTAAAATAATTTCTTTAACATCTATTTATTTATCAAAATTTCGGACAGAGTATAATTACATATTTTTTATTTCACTTTTTATATATTTTATATTCGCATTTTTGCATTCATTAGTATTAAAGTATATAGTTAAATGTGTCTTATAAACTTGGATAGTAAAGTCACATAGGGAAATTAAGAATGGGGTTTACAGAAATTGTCATTTTCTTCGAATTGAAATGTTGTTATGAGAAGGGAAATTAGTTAATAATTCATGTGGATAAATAATCTTGCCTTGAGGTTTCATTAAACACTGCATTTCTTTTTAACTTAATTTATTAATTACCGAATATTATCTACAGCAATATAAACAAATATACCTATACGCTCTCGATTGCCACAGAAAATATGGAATAATTGGGACGCATACCTGAAGGCAATAATGGATTGATTTAATATATATATATATATATTTATAATGGTACGAAACTACTGCCTATTGGCTCGGAATTTATTTAAAACTAAATTAAACAGAGGATTTTTTTAAAAATTTTTATGACCATGTAAAACTCGTTTATTTGCTATAAAAATTTCATCAGTTATTAAAGAAAAACTTTAAAATGTGCTTTATTTTTAATAATTAAAATCTCAAAACAACATCCTTCGAGTTGTATATTTCCATCGTTTAAAATTTATTTTTACTAAATTTACTAAATTTATTTTTGCTAAGTTTAATGATGCATCCTGTAGAGCAAATACTAAATCACACGCACACTTTGTTTGCATATGTGGTATATTATTTAGAATTTTAGAAACAGAAGTGCTTGTGATGAGATTATATTGTTTTAATACTATCAGAAACCCCTGCATTAATTAATTATTTAATTAATTAAATAAAACATTAATCCCGTACCTGTGATGGTAATCGGTACTGAGACAGAGGAAAAAAAGTAATCAGAAATTTCAAAAGTTGAAAATAGTTTAAATGTTAACAATCTTCTGTTTGGTACACTAATAAAATTACTTTTACAAAATGTATTAGTTATAAAAAAAAGACAATTTATACAGAAATGTAAGCATAAATTATATATGAAATCAATTCTATCTTTAAACATATTCAGCATTCATAACACTTGGATAAATTTGGAATGTTCCAAGTTGACTTTTCTTTTTCACTGAAGTAATAGAAAACTTCACAGTTACTCATTACATTTTTATTTTTGCAGCTGTGAAACCACTATTAAAAAGTATCTTCAATTTTTTTGATTGCTTAACAATTTAAGACATAGATATTCATCTATACTTATAATAAAGCTCAATGTGTGTGTGTGTGTGTGTATGTTGGCGCTCTTCAGGTCAGACCATTCAACCTACAGCTACCAAATTTGACACGTGTATACCTTGGAGGCCGGTAATGTGCACCTGAGGGTTATTTTTTCGAATTTTTAACTAGAATTTTATTTATTTAAAAATTAAGCGAAATTTTGAGGTGTTTCTGCTATAACTTCCGAAAATATTACTGCACAAAAAAGATTATTACATGAAGTTAAAGACCAAAAAGTTATCTTTTAAATGATATGAATGTTTTAATCTTAAAATTAAATATCTATTTTTAATGAATTTTTAAATAAACATTTTAGCAATGTTTTTCGATAATTTTTTTCGTAAAAAATAAAAATTAAAATTAAGCACGTTTCGCATTCATGGGAAAAAATTAGCTTTTTTCAAAGTGTTGCCATCACATTGATTAAAGCTCCAATTAAAAATAAATTAAATCTTTTTGGAAATGAAATCTGCAAAAGTATAATTTTAGGCACGTGTTTGTAGGAAATGAAACAAATATGAAATATTATTTTTTCTAAAAAATAAATTCAAGAAAAATTATTTTATGATCTTTTACACTCTCTATACAGGGTGTTTATTTAGTCCCGGACCCATTTTGATGTTTCATAACTCATAAAATAATGAAGATATAAACAAAGTTATGGCATTTAATGATGGAATAACTCATATATTTTCCTTTTCAGGTTTGAATATTTTCAGTATAGTAAATATCGTCTGCACGTGTGGTTAATTTAAGATAATTTCATTTTCCAGTCTAAATATCTGTACTTTTCTAAATATCGTCTGCTTATTAATTGCATTTTTCTCTCTTTTGTTTTTGGCAACTATTGAAATATTATGTTTACTTTTGATGTGTTTGTTCCATGTAGTACTTTTGTATGTGATGTTTTATTCGAGCGGATATTAAGGAGAATGCATACACCACAAGATAAAACACAGATTTTATGGTGGTCATAGAGTTAATTTCCAATCAACTAAATCACTGAATTTTAAGAGTTAATTTCCAATCACTTAAACTGACTGATTTATGAAAATTTGAATATCACTATTCAATAAAAAAATTATAATTTAAGATTTTCCATCGATCGCTTCTAAGAAAATACGCCAATCAGCGCGCAGGTTTCTCAAGATTAATTGGCCTAAGATTATGAAAATGTTGAGTTTTTCAAAATTTTTAACATTCAAAACTTCATAAATAAGTCTTAGTTGATCGTGGAAAATAGAAACATTCATTCATTTATTTAAAATTTGTGTCTAGAATATTTCTCAGAATATGATACTTTACTGCATTAAATTTAGACTTCATAATTTTTGAAATATATTTATAAGCAGGAACAAAATATTATTATTGATTTCATTTCAATCCTTTTGAAAGCAAAACTAAAAACTGAATTTTATGCTGAATCTGAGAAATTTTTGTTGAATTATTGTTTGAGATATTACATAAATTATGAAAAATATTTTGTAGTTAACATAAGATTTAAATACCGAGCGATTCTGTTTGCAATACCCACATTCAATAATAATAATAATTAATAAATAACAATAAAGATGATAAATAAAATAAAACGCTTGGTTTTATTAAAAAATATCTTAATATTAATTGCAATTTCATCATTTACATTTTAAATTAAAGTTGAAGTTTTGCCGGAAATGACAACAAATTAGCAAAATATATATAGTAAATTGAACGAAACGATCTAAACAACAGTATAAGTTTGGTATGACTATCAAAATTCGAAGATTAAAAATGTTTTGTTTTAGAATCCTTTAAGAGACCAGTTACTTAAAATATTTAATTGAAAATTGTAGCGAACGGTAATACTGGCGAACCGGCTGGTCGCCAAAGGCGGCTAGTATATAATAAAAATAAATAAATTTGTGAAATGTACTTAAAGGATAAAACAAGTAAACTTGAGAAAAAAGGGCACACAAATTATGCAATACAAATTTAAATAGACAAGGTAAAAAAAAACATTCTTTTATGTAATTATTGTGTAATAAAGTATATAGAATTAAAATTATTTTTTAAAAAAATATTTTCTGTAATAGTGTTTATGATTTTTCTTTTTTTAGTAAATGATTCGTATTTAGATGAGACATAATGATATTAAAGTTTTGATCTTTTGTAAATGTTTAATGCTTATATTAAAAAAAAATTGCAAAAGTTAATGACATACAAAGCGTTTATATTCATAAGACTTGATGTTATTTATTACATTCAAAGGTTTCACTTCCGCTATTAAATCTTATAGTAAAAAAGTTTTTTTTTCTTACATTTCTGGAAAAATGTTTTCGAATAAAAGAAAATATGAGCGTAAGGGGAGGGGAAAAAAAAAGAAAAAATCAAGAAACCTGGGCCATTCGAAGAAGTGAAAGCTACAATTCAGTTTTATACCCAGTTATTGGAGTTAGGCAATAGCTCAAAATAGAGAACTTTTGTCGTAAAGAAATATAAAAAAGGAAAGACATTCTTTCTCCCATTTTATATCTGTGGTTTCTTGGGATTTCATTCTTCTTGAGAGGGCAGATCCCCGGTGAATAAACTGTTTAACATCAAACTTAACTCAATATACTTTAGTAAACTTCTAGAATAAATTACGTCGACCTTTTTGTGGTGAAACATAAAAACGATGTATATTAAGAACTGTACGAATTTTGAATTTTATTTTAGAATCATGCTTATATATTTGACCATACGATCTGCATTCATCAGTCAGATTAATATTATCTAAACTCCTGAAATGTTAATTTAATTTGTTAAAAATAATTTTTAAAAAATGTTTTTTGTAGTGCTTTTATATTTGTATGTTTCCAATTAAATTCGTGATGTGAAAGTTATTCCATTGCGCACAGAATACATCACTCTATAGGTCAGACCATTAGACATATCTAGAGTTTACCACAGAACTGCCAGATTTGGTGCGTAAACTTCTCGGGAAATAGGAGATTAATAAGAAAAAACTTCTTAAAAGTTAATTAGACATTTAATTAACTGGAAATTGATCCAATTTAAAGTAGAGGGAATATCTCCACAGGGATTTCTCGCATAAATTAATCCAACTAAAAATAGATGGTTTGATCTTCACAAAAACTTGTCGTATACGTTCTA
>JAPMOR010081415.1:0-19495 GCA_026543865.1 Argiope aurantia | reverse complement strand
AAATCGAAATACAATAGTATACAGTAACATAAAAAAATGGAGGCCGTGTAACCCCAAACAAAGCGCCACCGAAAAATTGCCTACCTCGCAAGGCGCCAAATGACTGTATATCAAAGCGTATCCCTAAATATTTCAGAATATGTGCTATAAAAAATTGTTTTATAGTTATTTTTGATGATTTCTAAATATCCTTTTGGTCCCGTGCGACATTCCCATGTCATATCGGATGGAGGCTAGACTTATGTCTAAAGCTGATTTTTTCTCTTAGATGTTATGCCACTGCAACGCTGTGCATGTGCTGCTAGTTTTGAAATAAATTATTCCGAAATATTATTTTGTAATATGTATTGAAATCTTGCTCCTCCTGATATTGTGATCTGTAGCCATGTTTGAAGCCATGTTTGACTATAAAAGATTTTAATTGATTAGTTAAGTGATGCGAGCTTTTTTGATAACCCAGTACGGTTAATATATTTAAATATCAAGATTTACTCATAAGCGAAAGACTTTATCTGCGATCAGACTATTTGCATAGTAGATTTATAAAATTTGAAACAAAGGTGGGTTCAACACTGATGTAAATGACTACTTTCGCAATATAATAAAGAGGATAATTAAAAAAATATATATATTAAAATTCGATTGGAAGTGGTACATTTAAAGAAAATTCTCAGATTTTAATTGTCGATAGAAATTCTGGAAATACTAAGGTAATAACAGTTTTACAGCAGGTCGTTTAGTTATAATTACATTTTACACCCCTTTTCCTGCATTTGCTATTTCAAGTTCCTTATTAATGTCAAAATTTCAACAAATTATAAGTTTGATAGAAAATACCTTTGGTAATTATAAAAGAAAATTCAGTAGAAATTTCTGTGTTTCCGAATATTTATTTTGATAAATAAATTTATCATCTTTGTTAAAATTTTATTTATGCTTGTACACATTTTTATAGTTTAGTATTACATAGCCAGTATTTATAAAAATTCTGTCTACGTAATACTAAAATATAAGCTCGTTTTATAAGAGATCGACATTTTAATCTGTTAATATTTTTATAATCATAAATCCTATGTAACTAGCAATTTGTAACTAAAAAAGGACAACCTTTAAGATTGACTCTGTTTCTTCTAAATCTTTATTTTAGATTTTTTAAAAATTATTATTAAAAGGAAAGGAAGATTATTTTTCTTCATCAAAGGAAGTGGATTTTGATATTTTTTTACCTTTCGTACTCGGAAAAGTAATTCTATGCATGGTTATAAGATAAGTACATATTTATTTTTCAGTGCAATAAACAATATTTTAAGATAAATTTCCCAGAAAAATTAATCTACATGTTCTTACTACTCTGTAGGTATTTTTACAATTAAAATTCAAAAAGTAGAATTCCAAAACGATGCACTGTCTTGAATGGTGCATGAGAGGAGACATTCAAATGCAAAGGTTTAATATGCTACATCATTTAGTTATAATTATAGTACCAGTATGCAATACCGCCATGGAAATGATTACAAATTTCCTTGCTGCATTTTACATTTCATGAGTCTTTTCAGTAATAATTATAAAAACTATTTTGTATTTTCATCCAGCTTTTCCAAACTGTTCAGTTATAATTATTTTAATTCAATTTAAACGTGTCACTTTCATTCAAATTAAAACAAATATAAAATAAGACGTATTTACAATCAAGAATTGGACATTTTAATGGCAGGAATTGATTTTACATAATAGTTATTGCACTAAAAGAATATATATTTAAGCATTCGGATTAAATGCTATCGGATTCATATTTAAAAAAAATTATGACGGAAAAAGGCAACGGATTTTTTGAATAAAATTTTAATTTGATGGTTATTTAATAAATTTTGTTTACATTTTTTTTCTTATAAAATTTATTAAAATATCACTGATTAAATATATCATTCATTAAAATTATTGAAACGCAAGCATTTTGCTACCTTAATGAGTTTTCACTCAAGAAAATTTTGTCTACTAATTTCCTTTTCCCCGTCAAAACAATCAGGATAATTGAAATTCGAATAATTAGAATTATAGTGCTGTTAATTGCTTTCATCGTAAATTATAACTTATTGAATATAATATTTCCGTATATTATCATTCAACTCTAATTAGTTTCTAACATTTCTCTTCTTATTTTTTTCTTCTATTTTTTACGAAAAAAATATTTCATACTTACGTCAGAAAATAACAGGAAATTTTTGCATCAAAGAAAGAAGAATGCAGATAAAAACCAAGATCCATATTTGCCATTGAATGTAAGGTTGCACTCCAATCACATCCCAGGAAAAGGGAGCAGCATTCATGTCGATTAATAGAAGGAGTAAAATTCAGGTAACAGATATATTGCTTACCACCAGCAACAGGAATTAATATTTCAAAAATCAATTTAAAATAACATCACATTTTTCATTGAAATATATTTTGCCGATAGAAATATTGTCGCAACTTTTAAATGACAGCCATTGTGATTATGTTGATATGCTTTATAACGAATATTCAGAATCGAATGGTAAAACCTGCAAGATCACATACATCTATTTCACGTATTTCTTTAAGAATTGCAGTAGGTGAGAAGAAATCGACCCAAGATCTAATTTATTCCGAATATTACATTTATTCTGTGTTTTACAACATATATTTTTCGAACCAGAGATATTTCTTAGTAAGGAGCATTAGGCATTATTTCTGTTTACGTAGCTATTTCGATTAAGTTTAATATATGGTTTCTCAGAAAAGATGTCAAAATCTGCAAAGTTCGCCATCTTGGATAAATATCTGAAATAGCTTCAACATTCTTTTAGGGTTACAATACAAAATTATCAAGTTTTCATATGGCGAAAATTCGCCTCAAAATAATTCAACCTTGGATCCAACCTTGTTCAATAATGGTTACTATTTGCTTCGAAAATAACAGCAACTTGAAATTTATTTTAATTAGATAACCATCCTAACCAATATACAAAAAAAACTATTAATAAAACTAATGTATATAGTACCGGTTTTTCAAAATATGCCAAGCTTCAAAATTTGCCGTACGTCTTCCACTTTAGAAACAGGTTTTTATCGTTCCAACACAAATGAATTGTATATAACATTTAGCAAATTATCTGTAAAGAAAAATTAGAATTTGGCGGTGGTACAGAATAATTTATTCTAAACGATTTATTTATGACGAACTCTATGATCTTGAACCACAGTTTATCATCGACATATATCATAACGATCATTAAGAGATTGAAATCTACTTTAATTTGTCGCCAGCATGGTAACCCAAACAAACAAAAGAAGTAATTCATCTTGCAACCCTTGTCTACCTTGTCAGCTATCTTGATTTTTGAGTTTGGCGACTTGATACTGTTGGCATAGTTGACGATATGAAGCGGCACATTGAATTAGATCTGAACCGATTAAAGTACATGAGGATCATATACTCAACAGAACTTTGCTATAGTAGACTTAAAACATTACGGAATCATCATAGCAGCATGTTGTATTTGAGGAAAAAAAAAGATTTATCAGTGTTATATATGACTAAGCTTTCATTAAGATAACGCTGACTATTTAAAAACAGAAAATAGAGTCCGAGACAAAGTTTAATCAGTTGCAAATTCATTTACTTAGTATCTTTCTTTTATTTATAATTCATTGCCATCAGAATACATAAAAAGCAAGCAACGATACAATTTTCAAACAGTAAAACGAAACTTAGAGAGTAAAGAGAGAGATAAGCGCATTTTGAAGCAGCTAAGAATTCCTCCTTCATGCGAGCTTAAACTGCATCTAATAAATTGCCAAATAAAAGCTGGCACTTTTATCGAAAAACTTGCTTCTTCTTACGAAGTCCATTACAGCAGGCATTTTCCTTAATTAACTTACACCTATCAACCATTTTATTTTTTAATTTAAAAGCACATTATCGAACGGTCTCATAACAGCGAAAAGGTTGAAAGGATATATACTTCATTAAGTTAAATTATCTTAAGATCTTTCCTGAAGATGTTTTGAGTCAGCAAATTACTTTGAAATCTTGTCACCGCAACAAATTCTGCGTAATCATAAATAAACATTATTCGAAATTGATTTTATTTATTTCTCGACCGTGATGTTCCATAAGAGATAAAATGTTCAACGGACCACTTTAAGGAAATCTTATGGCATTTACGAGGAAAACTAATGGTTTAAATTAAAGCAAGGATAAAGAGAATTTCTAGAACAAAAAAAAGTTTTTGATTCAACCAAATGGAGTTTTAATTCGTTCGACTAAAGTTTCAAATTAGCTTGTGATTTTTTAATATATTTATTTTAAAGATTTTTGATAAAATTAAAATGTATAGTCAATAATCAAAACATTATTTATAGGATATTGAAAGCAGTAAACATTTTTTCATATTGATATATAAATGTATAATGATGAAAAAAAAACTAAAAGTTAGCATTCATATAGTTAAAATAATAATTTTTATGTATGAAGTAATTGTTTTGAACTATTGGTAATGAAGACAATGTGTTTATATATTTGACAATATTTTTTAAAACCTTTTCTGGTAAAAAATGGTTTTTAACATCAATTTTTAATCTTTATTCTATTAATAACAAATACGATTAAAATAATTTGATCAACGTCATTTCTTGAGGTAATTACGTAACTAGTTTTAGCTTTTCAATATTAGAAAAAATATTCATGTTAATCTTAAAATATATTTCGACTGTAATAGTTAATTCATCTACTACCGCTTTTCATATTTATGGTTTAGGTATCTATCTAATTAAATTTACTCTTTAATTATATATCTTAATTGTAGTAGATAAAGAGGCATTTCACCATCTTATCGTATTGGATATCAGATTCCTCAGAATACTTGAAAACCCGTGTTTGTCTTTAAAATATAAGAAAAATTATCTAATACCCTGAAAAAATACAATGACACCCTGTTGTTAAGTGGTTGATAATATAAAAAAGGGCCTTCGCTTAACTGAAGGCTATTAAACACATGTATTCTGGGGTATCTCAATTGATCCCTAAGAAAACTTTCCTGTCAAACAAACTCATCTTGTATCTAAGGAACAAAGTAGCCACCTCAGGTATCCAATCACTCACATTTAACATAAGGCGGAGAAATCCAAGCATCGTGGGCGTCTGCCGTATTTTCTTCAACTGGTGTTTAGAGCTATCAGTATATTAATGGAGCTTATTTGAAAATGGATGTGAATCATGGTGGGAGAATCATGTGAATGAGGCCGGCAATGCTTAATATGACATTATTTTAAGTTTCAATATAACGCCTCTTTTACATTTTTCAATGTGCCTTCCTTTTCTTTGACCGGATCCAAACTTTGACACGGATCTACAGTTTCTGTGTAAACGGTGGGAAAATGCAAGTCAAGGATTTTGCATATACTTTGATGTGTATATGCAAAACTACTTAGGAATCAGAGGGAGAATTCTGCCCTCGCTTTTTTCGTATACTTCAGTAGTCTTTCACCTTCATTCCAATCTTCTATTTTTATCGGTGTCTTTTGAACATACAGTAGAGAAATAGTATAGTGAAAACATTTTGAAAACTCTGATAGTATCAAGTGTTTTATGCCACCTTATACAATGAAAAAAAAAAACGAGTATGTATTCGGGACTTCTTTCTTTCCTCTCACTGGATCCAAATATGAATACATATCTACAATTTTGCTGCAAAAACTTCACATGAATTATTTATTTGTTTGTATCAAATTTTAATTACGGTCACTACATTTTTGAAATGTATGCGAGAATATATATGGAGAAAAATTTGGTCTCCTTTGGCAGATTTCGTCCAAAATTTACTACACATCTTTGATGAAGAATCTACATATCGGATTTCATACATATAGATCTTTGTGTTTTTGAATTGTGTTGACATGCTTATGGTCAAACGTAACATTTCCTGTCAAATAATTTTGTCCAAATTTTGACTGAAATTTAGTGGTTTTGCACTAGGATCACGTATCATATTTCATCACTCGAGATCAATGCGTTTTTAAATTAGCTTGTTCAGAGACAGAAATGGGTAATCTTATTCTGAAACGTAAAGATTAGTCAAAATCTCCACATCAAATATTTTAATTATTACAATTTTTCCTTTGTTGCATTATAATTTCATTATTATTATTATATCTTCTCTTCGCACAGTAAAGAAAATAATGTGAATTTTTCACAAATGCACATCACTAGTATATTAGAATACTTCATATTCATTCCTAATTTTTTTCCTCTAATGAATATCTCGTGTCTATTGATTGAACTATTTATTTGATAAAGCAATATTACTTTGTTTTTGTAATTCTGTTTATTTACCGAATTATGGAAGAATAGTTGAAATATTACATAGTGTATTTACTTATGTTAACTAGTAAAAGTATGGAATCATCTGAGATACAATAAATGTCCTTTCTTTGCATGAATAATAGTGAAAAAAAATTTGATGATTAGTTTTATAATTACAATATTAAAATATTTATATCCAATATAAAAGGAATGGCTGTTTAGCATTGAAATATGCCATAAAAAGTGGATTTCTATTCCCATTTTTGATCTTTATGCCCCCCCTCTTTAATTAAAGAGAGTAAACATTATCTTAATTATTTTCATTCTAGTCTTAACTGACCTTCTCCAAGCATTTCTTATTCGTGCATCTTCATTTTTCTTAGACATTTCTGGATTCAAATTGTTTTGATTGTTGTTAATAGTGGGGAACAAAGAATTTTGATTTGATTTTGAGGGTTTTAATACTTTGGGGACATAGGAAATCTGTAGCAAAAATGTTATAAACAGTAGGAAAACATGATATGCGAGAATTTAAAAGAGGGCCAATACTGTATCGGACCTCGGTAGATGCACGATGTCCACATGCTGGGTATTGAAAGATAACGTTTTATTCTGTGAATATTTCGCTGATAACACACGATTTTATATGTATACAAAAAAAACATGTTGAGACAAACAACTCAATAAAAGATAGTAAATCGTTAATTAAATAAAAGTGCAGCACGACAAAATTCAGCATAATAACTGAACTTCAAGGAAAGAATGTGAAAGCTTCGGCTTTAACAGTTACCCAGGAGGGTATGGTATTTTCTAGAAGGATATATGATTCTTTTCTCTTGACAAAGGTAGCTCCCTAATTCTTGTATTTTAAAGAATTTTCATTTTTTTTTGTCGCCAGATGGCCAAGGGCAAGAGGACATCGCCATATCATCTATTAAAGATAATTTTTTCAAAGATGGTATTATTGCATAAAACAATATTATAGATTAGTAAAATATTGTAAATCACTACTTGATAAAGCTAGATAATCTGTTGAAATTAAAGAACTGGGATGACACAGAGGAGATAGGTATCGGCTTCGGAGCTAGAGGCCTCCATGTTCAAGACCAATTTCACTAAATGACTTGCCATATATATATAGTCTGGTGTATATTATATCTGGTAAATGCCTTTCATTTGTATTAATATGAAATTTTGGTGGGAGGATTTCAATTCAAGTACCATCCTCATCAGCCCACTTTGGTTCAAAATTCTGATCCAAACTAAACCTTGTATTGCTTCAAAACGTGACAAAAGTAAAGAAAGCGAAGTTTGAAGTGGTTAAGCATTTGAAGGGTAAATTCCCTTTATATTTGATTTAAATTTTTTTAATTGTCAATTTCTTATCCAAACTGTCTTGTTAAAAATGTTCGATATCATTAAACATCGATTATTATTTCCCTGCTTTGTCAATTGGTAACCTATCCATTAACGTATTTTGTATTTTTCTATAGCTAAATATGACCATGGGATCATTTGCTAGGAAGGAATTTCCAGCTTAGCAGACGGATGATTGATATCTTAAACATATTAGTAAAATTATACTTCATCATCTATCATGATGTCAAACATATATCGTGTGGGCATACGTCAAATACATATAATAATACCAGATTCATTCATCATTATTCACTCTAATGTATTGCTTGAATCTCTATAATTAAGAGATACTATGGTATTATGCCTCTCATTTTCGTTAATAATTAAAGCAAAGTTTTTAAATTTAGCAACAAATGAATGCAACAATGTTTTATGATAATTAAACCATTTGATATTTTCAATTATTTTTTATTTCAGACAATTTGTTTTATGATATATCCTCTACTGAAAACCTCACAAAGATTATCTTTCTTTCAACAAGATTCAAAGAAAATATAAATCTTTTTTTCCGTCAAAAACACATAAAACAAAACATTTCATAAAGATTGATTTGAAAGCATAAATCTTAAAGTCAATTTCAAAGCTATTGTTCAAATATTTTCTTTAAAATAAACAATTTTGCTACGTCAATAAATTTTTGGATTGCTTTAAATATAAATCTCATCATGATATCCATTTTTTCCAAATATGTTTGTTTAATTAACGTCCCTTTTAAAGCCATAATAGGGCTGTTTTGACAAAGATCCCGTGATTTTTTAATCGCGGTTAGATGACGGAAACGACGTCTGAACTGGCATTCCTCTGTCTAGATTTCCTCACCACATCAGCTGGAGATGAATTTAACATGCACGAGACGAGTTTAGGGATCGCTTTTTTCCTTAGAATCCGGAATTTTCATTGAAAGGTTTCGAACCTGAAATTTTTCAATCCAGAAGCCAAGACATTCGGTCATACGAAATATCTAAATGTGCCAGGTCTTTCAAGAAAAAAATTATTGAAAGTCTCTGATTTTAGGATGATTCAATTCTTGTAAGTAAATAAAAAGAAAGTAAACAAATGGAAACAATAAAAATAACAAAGTCCCCAACGTTTTTCTTCGACATCATTCCCTCTTTTTTGCTATATGCGTAACTGAATAATGAGATTTTTGTTGCAAAAGAAACCAGGGAAAAAATGTGAAGATGGCATGGCAAAAAGCCATCTGTTGGACTCATAAAGTGAAAATATCTGCTCGGCCTAATGGCATGAAAAAAATATACTCCTCTGGTTATACATATTTTTTCTCAAAACTCTAGTGTATATGCAATAGAAAAAAAACTCAAACTTTATTATAGCGGCGTTTTCATTTTTAAATTTTTTTTTCTGTTGATATGACACTTTTTTGGTGCCGCTGGTGGGAATTTTGCTTTTAAGATTTCCGAGTTTTCTGGATGGAAAAACCGAAAGCGCATTCTAGCGTCTCACCTCGATATTTTTTAAAAATATGTTTCTGAGTGAATCATTTTCATTTTTTTAGTTTTTTTTGTAAATATATATATATATATATATATATATATATATATATATATATATACTAGCTGACCCGGCAAGTGTTGTTCTGCCATATAAATTATTTCTAGTGAATATTTTGGTTGTGAATTAAAAAATAACGAATGTATTGTAAGTGTGTGGGGATGGGATCTACGACAGAAAGAGGAATGGAGCGCTGTAGACGATGATCGCCGATAAAAACAAAAACAAAAAAACCAACCATTTATTTTCTCAATACAATGTATTTCATTAATGTAACGAACATATACATTGCTTCATCTCTTAAAATTTAAACGTAAAGTGAAAAAAGTTATGTAGATTTTTTATCGTAAAGCATAAAAAGGAAATAAAGAAAATCAATATTCAATTTGAAGAGCAATTGAGTGTATCATACTTTTCGTCAATCCGTATTTAGCCAACACAAAAAAGCTCGATGGTTTGCCAACTCGAGAGCATACCACGTATATGCCCACACCACGTCCGTGTGAAAAACATAGCGTGCTCAAATCTAAGCCGCAAACAGACATCGTATGGCCTTGCGACTTATTGATTGTCATTGCGAATGCCAATCTAATAGGAAATTGGATGCGATTGAATTTAATTGTCACGTCTGTGAAAAACATTGGAATTCGTGGCAGCTAAACATTTTCGGCTTGGAATTTGCCATTCAAAATGGTGGCTTCGATAACGTTTTTCTTCAATTTTTTAATGACCAATCGCGTACCATTGAACAGCCGTGTTGGGTTCAAATTCCGAAGTAAAATAACCGGAGATCCAACCTTTAGTCGTAGAAGGTGTGGTGACATGCCTGGAAAATCCAGTGAGTTCAAAAAATCTGTTGGATAATTTACAGCTTCGTTAGTATCGCAAACTGTATCGATCGATTTGTATGAAACCAAGTCGCCTGGCAACGATTGCTGTATCTTGAAGTTTAAATCGTCAACGTCCACATTTTTTGCTGCCAAAATGGCTCTTTCTGCCAGACACGCATGATTCATATATTGTGTGTGCACATCGGGAAATATGCGGTCAATGAGAGCACTTTGCGAATCAACGATAGTGCAGAAATTAGTGGGCAATTTTATGCATCCAGTATTTTTATAGACAGCGACTTTTCCATCACCGATATCTAACAATTGGTCTGAGAAGGTTCTCAACAGATGGATCTTGTAGAAGTTGGACACGCATGTTTATTTTTAGCTGGACTTGTTCAACATTATGTCACAGTGGCGATGGTTTCAAGCAAGCGTTGATCTTATCAGAGTACGTTGAACGTGGAATGACGGGATAGGGACACCTTAATTACCTAGCGTTATGAAATATACTTTACGACCTATTCTCATACCTACCAAATTCACATAAAAAATTTCATAAAAATCGGTCTAGCCGTTTCGGAGGAGTACAAATACAAACACCGTGACACGAGATTTTTATATATGAAATATATATATGTCGAAATTTTAAATATTATTTATTTTATTAATCATTTGTAAACTATATTATACATGGATTTTTGTAATATTTCTTGCCATATATGTGATGATAAATCCTGCGTCACCTTCTAAATAAAATCGAGCATTCTTTATCATGATTATGTATTTTAAATAGGCGTTTGTTTAAGTGATATAAATTGTTACTTTTTTGCATCTTCATAGCTTTGAGAACATTTATTTCTATATATGTCTCTTTGCAATGTGTTGAAAGAATCGTGGAAGTAATAAACAAAGTATGACGTATGTTTTATTTCACTTGGAAAAGTAATTCGATGCATAATTATTCACTTAGTACAAGGGTTTGTTTATTGCTGCAAATATATATACATATAATTGTTTTAAATTGAATTTTATTGAAAAATTAATCTTTGTCTTTTTGCTATTCTGTAAGTATTTTTCACAATCAAAATTGAAAAATAAATAAATAAAACGTCAAAATGATGTATCATCTTTGAGTGAGAGTCACCATTCGAGTGCAAAGAGTTGATAATTTAAATATATCCTTCATGATACTGCATAGAAAAGCTAAATGTACGTAGAAGTCTTAAGAATTGTAAAAGTCTTTCTCGAGGTACACAGGAAAAAATTGCAAAATAGAAGATGTACAGTTTTCTTTGTAAAAATTATTGGTTCAAATCACTTTTAAAATGAACCTTCTTATTATCGGCAATGTCAAGCCGCTGAAGACAAAAATCAAGATGGCTGACTAGGTAGGCAATACCATGCATATAGTTGGTAGAAGAACTATTCCTTTTATTAGTTTAAGTTACCATAATGTGGAATAATTCAAAAAGGTGCATCTAAGTAGATTTGAACGAAGCTCTAGTTTTGCTGTATTTATCATTAAACTAGAAATAATAGCGGCATTTGGTATTTACAAGCACAAACATTTAATTTTATATTGGCTCTAATTTATCCCTTCATACAAACATTTATAGTATCTCTTACAAACCTCAATAAAGAATACTAAATTGAACAGTAATTTTAGAATTTATAGAATTACTTTATAGAATGCTGAATTGTATTCATTCAAATTGCAGTTTTAGGGACATATTACACGAAGATAAATTTAAAAGTTTCTCTTGAAGATAGAGTTTTATGTATGCCATGTGAAATCTGAAATAAAACAGTTAAGTGAATGAAATGAAAATGTCAAAACCAATTTGAAAATGCAACTAGTTCTTCCAAACTGGCTTAAAAAGTATTAATCAAACTGGAATTAGCTTTGTTTTAAAACCAATCACAGTTTTTCGGAATTTTCTGCGCGTAATTTTTGCGCGTATGTGCACAGAAAACATGTAACGACTAAACCAATCAATGTTCGTAGTGTAAGTCATATCACTGACTCTCCGACGCACCAGAAAGCACACCGATAAATAATACTAAATGACCAGACCAACGACAACATTGGCGGAACTGTGGTTGAGTCTTAAGGGCCATCACGGTGATGGCCATGGTACAACCCTTCCAGAAAGAAGTACGTCCCGTTATCGATGGGAGGAGCCAGAACTCCCACCTTTTTGTGTACCCACCAGGGTGGCGAGATCCAACCACTATACCGGAAGCATCTCATTCTCATTCCGAGGTACTCATCCTGGGGGGGGGGGGTTATGTTCGTAGCGTAAAAATCCAAGCATCATAGGGATGCTACATTACGTTTATCATTGCACGCATTCTATTGTAAAAGTCAGTTCTCCAAATACGCTATTCAGATGAAAGTTGGTTTCATCCTCGCTGTGCCAACTTTGATGAATTTATGGCACACCGTTACTTATTTTGTCATTTCTGTTTCAGTCATTTAGTAATTGTCAATAATCGCTTTTTACTAGTTCCTTACTGGATTATATAGTCATTTACCAAAGCTCAGGAGTATGAAATAACACCGCCAGAAACAGAATCTCACTTTCATTTAGCTTCTATCTTTATTTAAAATGATTGCATTATCAAATATGCCCATTCTAAAAGAGGAAATGTGAATATTTCCATTGTTATAAAAAAGCAAAGGATATATATTGTAAGAATAAGTGATTCTGAATTCAGATTCCCAGTTATTGGAAAATATATAGAATAAAAATAAAAGAATTACTCACAGGAACTCAAGGATATTTCAATACATTTTGAGAGTATTGGTACAAAATATAAAAGGAAATAAAAATATTTTTTTAAAGTTATTTTATGGTTGTTTATGCAATTATTATTATTTGTTTTTGCTTAAATTATTTTGAATATATTAGTTTTATTTCCCACATCATTACAATAAAGATTTCAAATTTTGCATTGCGAATGTACTTTAGAACAGTTTATGAGGGTAAATTCGAAAATTGAAAAAATAATTAAATATATTATTATAAAAAATTAAATATAATTATTTCTCATTTTTATTGATATAAAGAAAATTGTATTGATGAAATTATCTTTATTAATTAGAAATGCTATTAGAAATTAAAAAATAATTACTTAATAGAAATTATTAAAAAAACTATAAATTTTTTAGTCATACAAAAAAAAAGATTTCTTCAGTTAGTATTCACTCATTAAAAAATTGTTTGATCTTCGCTTTAAGCAGTAAAATCTTGGTGGAGGCAAATTAGGGATAAAACAACCCAACTTATTGGTTTCTATCCAACTAAATGGTATCAGCTAATGAGATTTTCATTTCTTGTGAAATTAATAACTTTAGTCAATTTTTGAATCGTTTAGTGATTTTTTTATTAAGGTCTATCAAAGTAACTGACAACGAATTTTGAATATTATAATTTTTTTCTGTTTAAAATGATTCTATAAGAAGGAAATTAAGCTTATCCTTTATGCGAATTTGTAATGATCTGGTGAGCTCATTAAAGATTACCTTTTTTCCAAATTAATTTATTAATTTGCCATTCTTAATTACAGTGATGCTCATAATTACCCCATGAAAATTCATTTTACGTCAAAGACTATAAGACAATTGGAAACATGTGTTTTGACTTCTGATCACCTCAATGAACTGACCAGAAGATAATGTTATAGAAATGATGAGAAAATACTACTTATTGTTTCACAATTCATTTTACTTCTTTTCTCTGATTACTTCAAATTATTTTTTTAAATATTTTTTTTTCTTTCCTGGAATATCGCATATAAGATTGTCATATACTATATTCATTAGCATTAGTTTGGTGAAACTTATAATTATTCTATTTTCAGTTTTATTGAGAAAAGTATCTTTATAAAAAAAAAACCTATTAGCACAAATTGCCTAACAATATTAATACGATATCTACACAGCTGGCATTCAGAATGTTGGACAAACATCATGTAAATACTGCATAATATCTTGCGCAATAGGGAATAAAAACTAATGAAGAATTCAGTAAATAAGAAGGAAATAGATAAGAAATAGAAAGTTATTTTTAAAATTCGTAAGAAGTTTAATTCAAGAGAATAGTTATAGGAACCGTTGCCCCCCCCTCTTACCTTTCAGAAGAGTGTTTAAACTTTTATTCAAACTTGCTTTATTTTACCTTACCTTAAAAGTACATTAACTACACAAATATTTCATCAGTGATAAAATCTGATTATAATAGCTTCTATTTGACAACTAAAATACGCAAATTGTCATGCTGTCGTTAATTTCTTAAACATTTTTGGTTGACGAAATATGTACTCATTATTGCTTTCATTTTGACCACCGTTAATTCCATCATTCGGCAGATATACAAAAACTAAGTATTCATGTATGCACAAGGTAAGCAAAATTAAAACACCCCTACTTTGAGCTCTCTATACAGCGAACTACTTGTTGTAAATTCTCCAAAATTGTTGAGCATACTATTCAAGATATGAGAAGATGGACCACGCGAAAAAAAAGTTCCCGCTGTTTAACAGAAAACATACTAAAAAGACACAAATAATCACAAAAAAAAACACATTCGTATTGGATTTTTTCCTTTCTAATTTATATTGCTGATATGAAAAAAAGAAAATAAAAAAAGTGAAGAAACTGAAAATGTCATTATAACTGCAATTTTGCACAGTAAGCACAAAAATTTGCATAAACCCTTGGTTAGTTGCTTCTTTTCTAGGCATAATAGGGATAAAGCTGGAAAAATGTCGTTTTTATCAGCGATAGCTTCGCGCTTTGCTTGTGAAGTTGTTTCATGAAAGCAAAGGAAATGCTGCGCTGCACTTCGAGAGTTTCGACGACTTGATAATTTGTGCAAAAAACCAGGAGGTACCAAAACTTGTTCGAAAATTTTGTTTTACAACAGCGTCAATGTCTTGATGTAATCATCTTTTGGCAAGATGTTTCTACACACTTTGTCTCCACACACTGTGCACGGTGTCTTCGGCAAACATTTCACTAATGGCAGAGGAATTAGTCGCACATTTCTGGCAACCTAACTATCGCTGTCTAAACATCTTAAATCATGTGATTTTTGGGTTTGGGGATACTTAAAAAATCTTGCTTATCGTGGTCGTCTGTTAACAATGAACATATATGAAAGACTGTATCACTCGGCATTTGAGAAGCATCTCAATCGACCAAATACGAGCCACAGTTGAACAAGCTGCCCACAGAATGCAGATTTTACATCTGGAAGAAAGGAACCACATTGAGCAATTTCCCGTGTATTGATAAGGTTTTTGAGATTGAATGTTTGATGCGTTCGAATAAAATGTGTTGCACATGTGTATTTTGAGTCTTTTCAGCATATTATTGTTGTACAGCGCCATCTATCGATGTTTCTGGAACTATTGTTTTCGCGTAATGTGTCTCCGCAAGTCTTGAATAGTACGTTCAACAATTTTAGAGCATTTACACAGTAGTTCGCCGCATAGGCAGCTTAGATTAGGAATGTTTTAATTTTGATCACTGTGTATGTATAGCGAGATAAAGGGAGATCACATCGTAAATTCTTAAAAATTATCAATTCAGTAATTTAACATAAAATTAGAAATAATATTGCTGAGGTAGAACACTACTAAATTTGTATATTTAATATCATTTTCTGTTATACAATTATTTTGGGATAGTGGATAACCTTTTCAAGGAGAAAAATCAAAAGCGAAAATTGAATTGTTTTGTTAATCTTTATATCCTACAGATACAAGAATTATATAATTTAGCAACTTACCTTGCATATGATTGAGGTAGAAAACGAATAATGACACTCTGGAAAGTTTTGGTTTCACTTTTCTGAACACGGTTCCAAAGTAAAACGTCAGAAAATAACACCAACAATAGGCTGGGAAGTGCTGTGCATCTTTATCTATAGTACCGCATTTAAACACATGTCTCCCAACTCACTAAAGTCTCAATAGTGAGTTCAAAGTTTCCATTTCCAATTACTCTTTGTTTCAAACCTTGACAGAATTTCTACCAAAATTTCATGTCATATTATTAAAATTTGGGAATCTAAGGACTTTAAAAATTAAACCCAAAATCTGAAAGCTGAAGTTTCTACGATTGCTTTTTTTAAAGTTTTGTACCATAGAATGCAATATTTCCCCCTCTTTTGATTTGTTGCTTTCCTTTATCAAATATTACTAAATGTTCAAATTAATAAAGAATATACCAGGAACAGAAATACGGCTTCATTTCTAAGAAATTACGAAGTGATACATTTTTGAAGATATGTACAAGATCTAAATTGTTATCACAATGATAATAAATATTTACATATAAATATACTTCTTAGATTGGAAAAGTGATAATTTCAAAGAAAATACCGTAATTCTAAAGCTAATTTTTTTTGTAGCTTTAAAAGATAAGTATCTCTATCTGCAAGAAACGGATCAATTGTGTTAAATAAGTTGATAAGAGTTGAACGGTAAAATTGCGTTAATACAAAATATCATTCCATGAAAACTTTCAAGCTGAATAAATATTAGTAAATGGCAATTATTGTTAGTAAAAGTTGTTAAATGAAGCTCAGAATTCATGGATGAAATTGGCAAGAAAATTAAAGAAAGAATAATGTTTGCAACTTGTTTTCAAGGTTAAAAGCTCTTCTAATAAACTAGACTATACGTTATATTCATTGAAACGCTTGTTATAATGCTGAGCAGAAACTGCTGAGTTTGTTAAACGAAGCTTAGAAATCCAGTTGCAGTTAGCAGGAAAGTTAAAGACCATGTTTCGTGTTCAAGCGCTGTAAGGGCATGCCATATAACTAACCTGTCCTTCTCTCAGCCCTATACAAAGTGGTGGCCAGCAGCTCAATAGTTGTGCTGCGCCCTTTGGCATTGGAAGCGTACATCACCAACTCATAGGTCGTGCCTGGGTTGAGCCCTCGTACCAGAAACTCAGGTTCGTCATTCACGAGAGATATATTTTTGATATCTTTGCCATCTCGCAGGCTTACAGCTATGAGATGAAACTTAGGTTTCATGCCGCCATCGTCGACCCCTTGAGTACAGTTGACGACGAAAGTTGTCGAAGAAAAACTGACCAAAGTGCAATTTTGTAATGGATCTGGTGGGCCTAAAAATTGAAAGGGATTTTATTTAAATGGTAAAGATATATGATAATGTTTGCGGTTTGTTTTTTCACTCACGTCTTTAGAAAAATGCATGGTGTTTATTTTTTAGTTTAATGCAATTGCCTATATATGGGTGTTTTAAATTTTTTATATCACAAAGCTAAATAAAAGAAGCAAAATTATAAAACAAATAAATATTCAAAAACAAGAAAGTATAGCAAATCATATTATAAAAATAATTTTACCTTAATTCAACTGAAAATATGCATACACACGATAAATAAATCATAATTCAAGCACCTTCTTTCATCATGTAATATGTGGGGAGACACATCTATAGACACAGAGCACCCTTATCTCAGTTTGAGTTGCCATTTTGTAACAAAGGTCGAATTATCTCAAATGATATTCTCTATAACACTTAATTTTTTATTAATTGCCGTTTTGTTTATAGGTATATATAAGTTTATAAGTATAAGTATATAACTGTTTTTGATGTAAAAATTAAATTTTTTCTAAAATTATATTTTTTTATTTGATTCAAGAAATATTTAAGCATTTTTACTATATTCCAGTTTTAACAACGAAATTTGTTAAGTATGACTATTTGTTGTTTATAGGATGCATTATAACTTGCAAATATTACAATATCTTAGAACTATAGCCTGTCATTTCTTTTTACCATGGATAAAAAAAAACATTCTGTAATATAATATATTGACATGAAATATATGTTGCTAGATATCATGTTTTTTTTTTCAGTTCATGCTATTATATTACGATGCTAGATGAAGAGGAAAAAATATGAAAATACTGAACCTGGAGTTACAAAATAAGGTTTTATATCTGTGTGTAGTGAAAGAGGAACATAATTTAGTCGTTTAAATTAAATCTATATTTGGAAGGAAAATACGTTCTAAAAACGACATATTTTAGGAGATCCGGTTAAAGTGAACAGGCGAATTTCGAGATCTATAGAATAAAATGAAATTACCAACTTACTGATAGATTCTAGAGGATGTATATAATAAATTGGAATTTTATTCTCTTCAAATATGTTTATCTTTTCAAAAAAATTCATATATTATGTCACTTTCGCCCGCAACTAATCAAGACTTCATTAGACTGAAAAAAAACATTTCCTTTAAAGAAATAATAATTACTATCGAAATGGTGACTATCAATATTTTTCACATTCCATGATGAATGATTTTAGACAAATATTGTAAATCTAATTTATCATTCATTTTATATTAATGACGATAACAGAAAGTTTATATAATGTAAATTACATTTTTTAATATTTAATTATATTCATGTTTCTTAGAAAGCACAATTTTTTTTTCTTCAAATAATATGAATCCCAGAAAAGAAAATGAATGAAAAGAAAAATACAATTTCCAATACGCGAAAAAATTTTGAAATCGAATTTATAGATAAGTTTTCTTTAAGCAAACCTTTCTATTAATTACATTATTTTATGAATCAATTTTACTTATTCAATTACTTAGTAAGTAATCTAAAGAATGTTTTAGTAATGAAGTATCTTAATACATATTCTTCGCTTTCAAGGGAAATAATAATATACTTGAATTGAGCGACATATCGAAGCATTTTATAACGAGATTGCAAACGAAGAAATCATTTTATTTGGTAATTGTCTTTTGAAAAATCAATAATATTCAAGTGTATGATTTCTACAAATCGTATGCTATCATCTTGTTAATCAAAGTTCCAGTCTGTCAATACCCCCGCGTACAATTATTTTGTTTCAGAAAACCTTGTTATCTAAATCGATTTTTAGATAATTATCCCAGAAAAGTCTGCTATTGAGTTTGATTGATCTTTCAGCTCGTAATTAGCAAAAAGTATTCTGAAGTGCTGATCTTCTTTTAACATTATGAGATTTTTTTATAAAGAGTTTTTGTAAAATATTGCATTCTTTGCGATTATCGATTACATTTTTTTCGCATGTATTATATAATACATAAGGTTTTACTGTATTATCTTCTTGGATTCTTTTAGATTTTAACACTCTCAGACTTAAATTCTTGATCATATTTCTTAAAAAATAATAAACTGATAGTGAATATAGATTTAAGAAAATAGAGATTTGTTAATTAATAACTGCGTTAATGTTAAAATCGAAGAATCATTTTTCATAGATTTTAGTAGCACTATTAAAACAGTGATAAATTATTCAATATTTTTCTTTCTTTGTCAGTAAATACTATCCTTTTTTATTATTGTGTTTACAAGAGAAGTTT
>JAPMOR010081409.1:98935-115655 GCA_026543865.1 Argiope aurantia | reverse complement strand
ACACACACACACACACACACACACACACACACACACACACACACACAGAAGACAGAGTTGAAGTCAGCCGAATATTGAGGCAGCATTGAATTGTGTGTTCAGTAGACAGTCTGAAAGTCGTATTTATAATGAATTACTCAGCAACTCCTGTAGTCAGGAGTAGCCGAAAAGAAAGACAGCAGTTGTCTGATGCTGACTACATGTTGTTATAGACTTTTACAGTCGATTTAATGTTTGTGTGAGGCCTTTTATTTTAACACATATTCTTGTATTTATTTTGGTTGTGTTTCGTTATCTATGTCTTCATGTTTTTGTGTTGAATAATGTATCGTTCTTTGTTATTGAGCATATTGGACCCACCCTCCATATGGGACTACGTTTTTCGAAAAAAATTATATCTTACATTCGATTTTGTTCCTATCTGCTCAATCTGCTTTAATCCAAAATTCATCAATACTTTCTGTACACAATTACCTTTCAGAACAAAATTTATTTAACATTATTTTTTTTAAATCTTCTGAAAAAATGACTGCAATCAATTATCAGTTAATAAGACTTAATATCTCTTAGGCCATTTTTTAATATTTCAGTGAAGGCTTTGCCGCATATTTCTATCTAATTATTAAACCTGCCATTAACAAAATAGACTAATGATCCCTGAAATGGATAATGGCTTTATATCGATCGGTTAAGCTAATCCTTCCGAGTGACGGATCTTCGAAGATCTGGCCTTTTTGGTTTGAAATTTACATAGATGCAATCTAATTAGCAAAGCTAGTTCCTGAAAATGCTAAGCCAGGAGGAGGAATTAAAATAATTTAATGATAATTAGTAATAAAATATTTTATTCGAAACAAATGGCATGTTACAAGAAGATTTTTTTTTCCGAGATGGTAAGTAATTTTGATTAATATTGCAAAGTTGGTAAAGGGTATCGACATTGCATTTTATCTGCTGTATCGCTTTATGTTACCAAGTTCTAATCAGTGTTTATTTCATTTCTATTATTTCTTTGATACTCATCATAATTTACATTTTAAGATTATAATATGAGAGAAGTGTTACAAATTATTGCCATCGTTAAAGATTTTTTATCATATTAATGCCTTTATTGGTAATTAATATATATATATATATATGTGTGTGTGTGTGTGTGTGTGTATGTGCATTCTCATTTTTTTTAAAAATTTGTTCTTAAAGTAAGGTTATTATTATTATATTGATAAGGTTATTATTATTAATTATTATTATTATATTGATGATATTCATTTTCTATTATAAGGAAATGTATTTATACATAGAGATTATATCATTAATATATAATCCTTCAAACATTTGTTATATTTTTATTTGCAATCTCTCTAAGTTGTATTTGAATATAGAGGTGAACACTTAATACAATAAATCTTCCGTTATACACTATTCAATGTATTGAAGAAAACTTCTTTATTGAAAATTAAACAAGATGATAGTGTTTTCTCATCAAACAACTAGAATATATTAGACAAGAATATACTAGATATACTAGAATATATAAGATTAAAATAAATATTTTTATCATCATTTTATATATATATATATATATATATATATATATATATATATATATATATATATAAATTAATAAAAAAAAAATGCAAAATATTTTTTGCTAGCAAACATAAAGTTTTTTTTTTTATTTATGTATAACTGTTTTACTATTTTCTCTTATTTTACACATATACTAATGACAAATTCCTGTCAAAAGATTCCTTCAAAATTCACGCTCGACACTTAATTAAGCCTGGATATGTGTGAAACTAACTTAGAATTCTTAATTATTTTTGATTGTGAGAATAAATGATTCCTTCCGCTGTAATCAATCTAATATTGATTCATAATTTTGTTCATAGAAAATTTAGCTGTGTTTCATTTCCTTTACCTTTATTTTTATTCAGCTACAACATAATCGTGAGGAAATAATAAAAAAGTGCAAGTGTGTTAAAGGAATCTTGATTGTTAAATGATATTTTTTAAACTTTGAGTTAGAGTATTGAAAACTTATTTCATCAAAGACTTTCAGAAGGAAAAAAATACTTTTACAGATTGCAAAAGAAAAAAAAATCATAAGAATCTGATCTCTAACTCACCTTCTAATATGAGTGTGAATGAATTCAATGTCTTCTTTTAAGGATCAAATTATAAAATGGATGACACTCTGAAAAACGCTAGGAAAAGAAAAAAGTCCTAGAGAATATATTGGATATTTCATAAAAAAACATTGAAATTGGGAAAAAAGGCGAAGGTAAAATATTTTTTCTAGTTATTGATTTATTAAGTAGGAAGTAAAAAAGATTTTAATTTTGGGAGGATAGTGCAAGCGACTGCCGCTGGATTCTGAATTCGCAGAGAGTGCTTTCACTTTTGCAAAGTGTTCAGATGAAGGTAATGATGCGGAAATGAACTGAAATATTTTGTAAAAAAAAATTTTGAAGTAGAGAAGTCACATGAAAAGGCTTGTATGAAATTGAAATGGAAAAACTAAAGTGTGCTTAGAATACCTTGGCCCATTTTCAATTTTAAAGATTCAAATGTTTTTTTTTTCATGAATAAGGAAGTAAACAAGTTGCGCTGAATGAGAAGGCTTTCATTTTTTTGGTTTACAGATTTTAAAGTCACATTTAGTTTGTATGATTTTTAAATTTAAATTGATCTACAAATGTATTGCTGACCTCTGAATGAATATTTATAATTAAATCTTTTATTATTCATATTTAAATTTCATCAGAAAAAAATAAATGTTGAATTATTTCCAGGTCTGCTTTGGTTTTTCGTAAAAATAACTAATTTCATCTGAATCAAGACTATAGGTCATGAGGCAGCATAACTGGTCATCTTTCAAAACCAAATTCTTGGAGAAAATTGATTTTCTGTCAAGTATAGATAAAATAAGATTTTATGGAATTTGAAGCATTTTTGGTGTGTGTTGTGGCATGCATTTTATGTCAAAATTTAGGTGAAAAAGAAAAAGGAGCTAATTTTTGTTTTTAAATTGCCAGTTTGCGGTCATTTTGTACGTCGAACATTATAGAAAATAAGAAAATAACAATTTCTGTAACAATTTGTTAAAATTATTATTATCATAAAAATAATCTCAAACAGAAATAAAATCAGGTCCTCATAATCACATCTTCTTAAGCCTTGCATGAATTTGGAAAATCTTGTAGATTTCCTTCAAACTATTCTTGTTCTTGAGCTTACTAACTATAAAAGTTTCCTTTCGAAAATCATTTAATTCGACACTTCTTATTTCGATTCAGATTCTGCACATAATCTTTGTTCATATCAAAGCTTTTAAGTTTTTTTTTTTTTTTTTTTTTTTTTTTACGATTGAGTATGGATTCATGAATCTAAGTTTAATGATTGTGCTGTTTTTCATTATGTTTACAACTTAATTTCTCTCACCAATTTTAATCTATAAAACAATTCTCCTTACAGCAATATTTTATTTTTAATTTTATTATACAAGGGGTGTTCAAATGGAAAGGTACGAAAGGACTATGTGGGTATAAATGAAGACTTTATCCAAAGCATACACCATAGGTCTCAGCACAACGATACCATTGATTAACGAGCCGAACTATTCCATGTTCCCAGAATTTTGGTGGCCGTGACGAGACCCAATCCTTCACAACGTCCTTGATTTCCCCGTACGAGTTGAAGCGCTTCCCTTTCAAGTGCTTTATCAGGAGGCCAAACACATGAAAATCACAGGGCGGCATGTCCGGGCTGTAGAGCGGATGGTCGAGCTGCTCTCACTTGAGTTTGGCTATTTCCACGTGTATGAACCTGGAGACATGTGGACGCTCGTTATCAAGGAGCAGAACCACACTCTACGGGAGTAGCCCCAGTCTTTTGTTCTTGATGGACCTGCGTAGATTTCCGAGTGTCTCACAGTACTTCTAATTTACTAGTAATTAGTCTCACAGTACTAGTCTCTTTCGAAGGGCATGATTTTAATTACACTAAAAACTGAAGTTTTTACAAATAGAGAATATTTCATTTGTCTTTATTTCATGAAAGACCAATTTTGTGTTTTTATTTATTATGTTGTTGTTTCGCATCATTTGTCTTGTTGTTATTAGAATAAAAATAATCATTCTAAAATATAAATATCAAGAATTAAATCTCACATTTCATTCTTACTTCTTGCAAATTGAAGCAATGTAATGAAATTTCTGATTAATAAGAAGTGTTCTAATAAATTCCCGTTTTCTTCATCCCTTCCTTTCTTCATTTTTTTTCCGTGATTGATTGATTAGACAATGTGCGAAAATGACTTTTTGGTCAAGTGTTGTTGGTTGATAAAATCTTAATAGTATCGTTCTGAACCATTTTTCGTGCATAAATTTAATTCTTTATCTTTTTTTATATATGTTTTACATTTTTAATATTTTTCTAAAAATCTCTCTTTTTTAAAGTGACTTTGAAAAAAATAATTTATTATTGCTTTTATGTGGGCGCAAAACATCTTAAGATGGTAGATACCATTATTTTTTTGACACCTATTAAATTCTACAATTTTTTACCAATCAATGTCTGCGTATTTTTTTTTGTCTTTGGTAATACAAAAATATAAAGGAATGAGGAAAATTATGAGACTTAGTTTACAAATTCATATTTTCATTGTTATTTTGATATATGCCCTTTAAAATACAGAGTCGCAGCCGCTTTTGCAAAGACTCTTGATTTCCTAATAAGCAATTATGATCAGACAACCAAACCATTTATTTCGGGTAAAATTAGTTATCGTTCGTTCAACACTCATAGCTGCCCTCTTCAATCATATTCACACTCTTTCACTCAAGAATCTTATCGGTATCCAATTAATTCAACTGGAATAAAAGTCTAATTACCTATCCGTGGTCAAGTGTCTTATTCTCTGAATGGTGTTTGACTTGAATCATTGGTGTTCTATTTTCTTGAAATACAAATTGATAATCAAATTTCACAGAATACCTTATTTTAATTTTAATGATATTTTAGAAAATAATTCCGTCTCCTACATTGATTGAAATTTATTAGTTTAAATTATATAATTAATTTTAAAAAACTTTACATTTTTCATAGACGTTTATTAAAAATTTGTCAATGGAGAAATTCTTCTATTCCCAGAGTTCCATCAGGTTAACATTTATTTAATCAAATAAAAATATTGCAACATTTTGCTTTAAGAATTTTAGTTGAAAAAATCCATGTGCTGTATGACATACTGTTATATAAAAAGAGTAAGCTCCTTTCTACATTAAATTTTACAAATTCAATTTGAAATTATTCGTTAACTTTGAAATTTTACTTTTCTCAGATCTCGTTTACTCAACAATGCTATTTCTTCTAATATTCATTTTTTTCTGTTTCCTAACGCAAAAATCCTCATATGAGCTTCAATATTTTTTTATTTTAGCTCAGGTATCGTCCTCGTCATCTGACCGCGGTTCAAAATTACGAGGTCCGACCCAAAATAGCCCTAGTGTTGCTTTACAACAGGACGTTGATATAACTAAACTAAATTAAAAATCATACTGTACATTTTAATGTTCATTCATCCAGTTTTATTGTACTCAAGATATTTTTCATTCATGTTTTTATCATTTCTCGTGATGTTGTATGTATATGTATTTTGTCATTTGTTTGCATCTTTCGTATTGATTGTTGTGTAATTCTTTTTTAATAAAGTCTACTTACATCTATACCAAACTGGAACGGGGCAAAATGAGCTCTAGAAACGGAGGTGTGATGTAGTATTAAGTGTTAATCTTTTGTTGTATCTAAAGCAAAGAGTTTTATTTATTATTTATTAGTCATAATTGGCTACCAGTGTTTTTGCCAGAAATTTTGACTACATTTCATTTTTTTAAATAATTTGCACTTAATTTCATACCCATCATTCCATTAAATTAACAGATATTTAAAAAAAAATATTTTAAACGTCGTACATATGCTTCGTTCATTCTATACGTGAGCCGTCCGAATGGAAATTGAACACATGTCACCGTAGTGCCATTATAAATGCAAATGTGTAGTTTCTCTATCATTTATTTTCATCGGTACTATAACTAATTTTGATAATTGTCTTGTAAGCTACTCAAATATTAAAGAGAATCCTTCATCTTTAGCTTTTAACAATTGAAAAAATAGCGCTATTAGATATTTAATGAAACAAGATGAATGAACACGTGAAAACAGTTTGAATTTTAGGGCAACGATTTTATTTATTGTTAAAAATTAAGCAAACATATATGTTTAAAAAAGCGCAGAAATTTGGGGAATATTTGCACTTTATTAACTGTAGAGCTTTAAAATAGAACTTTTAAAATTTCGAAAAATTGTGAAATTCATTTTTGTCGCAGAATAAAGCGAAAAAATGGCAAAACTTAGATTCAATTAAAATTGAATTTCTAATTTAAAAAAATCACAAAATTGTACATTCCCTTCCTCTAAGGAATATATGAGCCAAATTTTGCAGGTTTGTTATTTGGATGTTGTATGAACTGTAGAGATCTTGCATGTATATATACATCTTTATTATTAGAAAGGATTAGTTGAATATTCTTTTATATTTCTAGTTTCAATAAAAATATTAAATTTTGATTGAATAAAAGTTACTTTGTCAACTTTTAAATCTTAAGTTGGTATGCAATTATTGTTTCTGTCTCATACCTCTTAATCATCATAATTTTGGATAATTCTATGAAAAAAATAAATGTACTTTATAAGCTGTCATTGTATCTAATCAACATTATCCATTATTAGAAGTGTTTTTCAGTCGATGAGTTTGAATATGAATGTTCCTTAATGATATTTAAGTTAGCAATTTGGTAAAATATTAACTTTACTACAAATATTTATTACAAAAAGTATAAATTAATGTATTCATAACGTGAGATAAAAAATTTAAAACTAGCAAAATATTTACCATAATAAGAACAAATTACATTTTAATGTGATTCAAGTTGACACAATTTAGAGAATTAATCAATTTATAACATTTGTGCTTATGTTGGTATGAAAATCTGAAAATGTTCCTCTATATTTGCCAATTTATAACTAAAATTATATTTTCCATTAGTGAAATTTGGATAGTAACTGTACTCTCAATGGACAAAGACAAGAGAATAGAATGAAACAAAAAAAAATTAAATGTTTAGGAATCTTGATGAAAATTAATGTAATTTAAAATTATTGTCAACGAATACGTATTTTTCTTAATATTTTGAAAGCAGCATTTAAGCCAAATTCTTATAGATATTAATTTCAACGCTAAGTTTAAAAGGAATGAAACTGTTGCAACCAAAATAATATATTCATGTATTATTTTCATACATTTTTTTTCATAAGTGCAATATTTTCTTTATTTTTTATTTTATGCTAGATATTGTCAGATCATGATTATAATATAAGAAACAAAATATCCTCTTTAATATGATGCTGATAAATTTTTTCTTTATATTGAGAATTAGTTTTTCCTTCATTCTAATGTATATAAAAGTAATTATAAGTACAGAAATGCAATGATTTATTTAAAAGAATTTTAAAACATGTGAAATATTACTTTTACAATTCCAAAGAAAATGATAGAATGCAAAGAATCAATTACTTAAAATTGTTTCAGCTCTTTTAAATAAAGTTAAGCTTTGCAACATTTAAAAAAAACATTTTATAATTTTTTAGGATTATTTTATTTGCATTTTAAGTTATTTTCAATAATCTATTCAAAGTTTAGAATCTAGTTTTAATAACCGTATAGAATTAGCCAATTTTATTTTTAAAATTGACTGTTTTCAAAGTTAAATAATATTAAACTTTAATTTTTTAAATATATATATATATATATATATATATATTTTAAAAGTTGTATATAAAATTGCTATTTTACAGCTTGACCTATTTGAAGAAAAAAACGATATTACTCATGAAGATCTACTAAAATTTTATCTCTTTCGTAGAAAAATAAGACAGATGGGAATATAATATGCTTAAAAAAGACATTTTATAATTATACTTTCTACGCTTAGTTCCTCTTTTCGTTACATTTGCAGCGAAAATATTGGATTTTCTTTCAAGAAACCTTAAAAATGCTACATTTTCAATACAAGTTCTTCGTAGAAAGAATTTGAAATTCCACTTAGTATTTTCAGATCCTTTAAAACTTGTTATTCCATTTTCAGTCTATCCTTTCGGAATGCTAGTTAGTTTTCATCGCTGGTGTTAAATTCATTCTCTTAGAATGTGATCTTCTCTGGCTCTTTCTAAATTAATGCAGTCCTTCTTCCTATTATTCTATCTACTTACTTCATTAAAGATAGAGTTTGCAATTGTCTTTTGGGTTCTCAAGAACTGATTGTTAATTCAACAATGAGAAGAGTTCATCTTTTACTTAACGTTTCTGTTAAAAGTGGAGAACTTTTAGCTTCAGGATATTTAACAATTTAGTAAGATATAAATAAAATTAATTTATATTTACTTTGAAAAGGCCGGTTCCAACTTTTATGGATTATTCATGATTCAATGGTGCATTTCTGTATTTATTTAACCATTGTCAAAAAGTATTTTTCTACAAATAAATAAAAAGTTGGTTTATCGTTCTGTCAAAGTAGAACAAACTGTTATATGTAGAACTAACTTACGTATGGCGTTACTTGGTATAGAATTTTTCATAAACACGACAATTTCTTTTTTACAAAAAATGGTACTATGTTTCTAATGTAAACATATATCTTCTTTGCATTCCCACTAGTAGCATTTCTAGTTCCACATCAATATCTTTTACCGCTAAAGCAAAATCTTTTGAAATGTAAAGAATTCAATTTGGTCTGGAAATTGCAAATAAAAAATTGCTATTATTTAGCAAAGTAATCATATTAGCACCATTATTTTGTAAATCTTTCTAAATTTCAAAAAAAAACATTAAACTTCTAAAACATTAAAAGTTTACATATTTCTAAATTTATATCTCAGAATTGTATAAAATGTTTTGGAAAGTGTAGAATAGTATATGATTATCCAATTTTTTCGCCATTTCTTTTCGAAATACATTAATGCTAGAAGATATTAGAGAAGGGTCTTCATTCTTCCAAAATTTATTAGAGCATCTGTATAATTGCAAATTTCTAAAATGGAAAACTGTTCAAAAATACACCACCTCTTTATTAAAATTTTCATATTAAATTGATTTTTTCAAAGTCAGTGAAGGACACACTGGCTCTGCTTGTTTTTATCAATGGAACTCCCGTTGGGTCCATACAAATATATTTACAAATTTTAATTAAAGAAAGTCTTTATTTTTTTCTACGAATTCTTTCCATTAAATAAAAATATTCTTATTCATACTATTCATATGTGTATATAATCAATGCCCCTATTCTTGCCATTTCTTGGTAGACGTGAAATGTCTACCATTTTCGTTATGATATTCAAATTATGATATCAAAAATTAAGACAAAATAAAATGAAACTAGTTTCATTTTTCAAAATCAACAAAGGACACATATATCTGCTTTCTTTTTCCGATTCCATTCCCTGCATACCCGCACTAATTTATTTTAAGACTTTCTCTAAAGAAATTTTAAATATTTTTCTATCAATTCTTTCTATATAATTAAATACATCACGATTCCTTCCCAACATAAAGTTATTTTATATGTGTTGAAAGAATGCTTATAGTTTGCTTCATTGAATTAATTTTCAATCAACACATTGATGTATGTATTATGTTATTTAAACTTACAATAAAACAAACAACTTACAATAAAAAAATATACCGAAACAACTTACAATAAAAAAGCGGAATAAAATAATGGCGTCAAATAATGACGTAGCATATTTATGTTACTTCAGTTTTTTTTTAAATTATTTATACCTTTTTTAATAGTTTATTCTATGCAATCTTTAAAGCGACTTTATTATTACAAGCATATTAAATCTCTTAAAAGAATATTTCCAAAAGTTTATATCATAAGCGAATTCTTAGAAATAGGAAATACCTCCTAGAATAGTTCCCGATATTGCCTAATCCTACCTTTCCATTTCCAGAAAATGCTTTCATTCGGTTTTTATTACTTTTCAGCGTTATTCTTAACACTTTTTTTCTTCTGAATTAGTTTTCTAGGTTGCGGTTTTAATGGACGCAGTGCCTTTTTTTTGAATTACTAGTCCTCTTTCGAGACTAGCTTGTTGCAGTGACAGGGATTTTGGTTGTATATAATTATTAATTTGCTTACTAAATCTGCTTGACCATGATTCTGTCAAATTCTCAATCTTTAAAGCGACTTTATTTGAATTATATAATTTGTGATCTGCTCATTGTGCACATAGACCTTTTCGAAGTCTAAATGCATGATATCATACGCTATTAAAACGTATGCGCGGTTATATATATATATTTCGCAGATAATGTAATTTTACTTTTTTATTCATCTTATTAATAACACAGATATTAATTTCCGTAATGGGAGAATATAACGTTATCAAGATAAAATATTTTATGAAAGAATGAAAACAATTTGAATTTAAGAGTAAAGATACAATCTATAGTTGGAGATCGAGCAAAAAGTGATTTTTAAAAAGGTACTGAATTTCTGGGAAAATTTATACGTTAATTGCACATCTATCAATAAAAATATTTTCTTTTTAATTTCGAAAAGCGGTAAAATTCTTTTCTGTGCAATAATATGTTTGTTTGTTATTGCAAAAATATGGCAAACTTTAGATAAAATTAAAAATTAAAAAAATAATTTATCAAAGGTGCATATCCTCACACTGTAAGTTATATATGTGTCAAATTTTGTAGCTGTAGGAAATTTTGTAGCTTTAGTAGATTGGTAGCTGTCTGGCTTGTAGACTTATACATATACATCTTTTATTTTGATTTTCAGTATTCTTTTATTTATATAATCTGAATAAAAATAATAAATTTTTAATGAAATAAAAGGCTGTTACTTTTTATTGGATATGTAAATGTGCTTTACATCTATCTTATAAATTCCGCAAGAATTGTTACTTTATTTTGTTATTCCCTTGATAAATTTCAGATGTATTAAACAAACGTTTCTTTAGTTTTCAGTAATAGAAGAAAATCACACAATCAAATATTTGCTGAAACATAGAAAAAATTGTTTGAATTTTAGTCATCAATGTAATTAATTTTGGCAAATATTGGAAAATTTTCAAAAATCTAGAATAATTTGCTCGATTAGTATTTTTATATCATCAACATTTTTTTTTTAAATTTTGAAATGGTGTAAAATTTATTTTTACAATAATAGTTTCGGAAGTTATGGCAGAATAACTACAAAATGAAAACAAATGAATTAATTGAAATTATAATAACATTTTTTAAAACTCACACCTTGGTACACATTTGTAAACTCCAAAGTATATATGAGACAAATTTGCTTTCTGTAGATTAAATGGGCTGCCCTCTAAGACACCAAAACGCACACACGTACATTCATTTTTATTATTAGTAAAGAATTTCAATTTATAGCAACCTTTCATATTCCTGTACACCCATTATTGAAGCAAAAATAAAAATAAATATATTTTATTTAAGAATTGTCCATTAAAGTGACAAAAACTTATGATCATTTGGAAATAAAAATTACTCATTGCTTATAAAATATATTTTTAATAATATATTTAATAAAAATCTTGGACATAAAATTATACCTAAACGATTTAACTGAAATTAAGTATAAAAATGTTCCTGGTGAATCAGTTGACCACCAAATTCGACTAATTTAATAATAAAAATAATTTACACATTAATTAATAAAAACGTTTTTTCACAGAAGAAACGGTTCCTTACTTTAAAACAAGATGTAAATATCTTTTATGTTGAACAGTCTGGCAGGCTTATAGTAGTGAATATTCTATATAAAATGTATGAATTATTTGTTTCGTATAAATACTAAAATGAAATTCCCCTTCTGATAGTTTTATGTACGTTATTATATAATAATTTAATTATTATAATAACGTACATTTAATGTAGATAATTTTATGTACGCATATAACTAAAATTTTTAATATTGTATCGGTAAGTAACTCAATTATCAGATATAAATATATTTTAATATCCGATCCCGAAAGTTAATTTGATTTACTGGTCTCCCTAAATCTTTCTCGCACAATTCTTAATAATTGTATTTCTATTGTTAACCGTATGCAACAGTTAAGGAAGATTCTATAAGTGTACAAACTTTGGGGATTAACAGCTGAAATACAATTAATACATAAGAACCAGAAAGTTGATTTCTTGAAACAAAATTTTCAAACAGAAATACATTTAAAGTCCAATGATTACATACCAAATTTTATATATTTAAGTTAATCCATTTTTGTTACAGCGTTTAGATGTTTCTGATAGCAAACACCAACAGGTGGTCGATTCTTGGGGAATTTATTTCTGTATTTGATAAATTCCCACATTTTAGATGATAAATCTATATGCCGAATATTATTCATTTAGCTCTTTCGTATTGTAAATGTAGTGTTAATTTATATTTGGTCACTAATGCACATACATTTGTGATAGAAATACACAAAATCTGATTAGATACATACCAAATTTCATTTGCCAAGTTCAAAGTGGTTTTAAATTTTTCGTTTCACAAACAGTCAGACAAATATAATTAGTAAAATGTGTTTTTCGAGAGGTTTGAAAAGTAGGTGTGTCATGAAAATGCCTAGTTCGAAATTTTGTCAATCTCAGTAATCTTTTTTTTATTTATTATTTTTTGTATTATTATTATACTAAAAATGTTAAAATTCGTCTTTCATGATCAGAAATTGAAAGCATATAGCTACCTCTTCCGAATGTATGTTAAAATTTAGTTTTATGCTTAATAAAGTTGGAAATTTCATGAAAGAAAAAGGAAGATTACAGCAATTTCAAAACTAGTTTATCTATACTAATCCATTTAAAATTTCATATTATTTGTTTTTTATTGTAGATTATAATTTGATATCAGAGACAAATTCAACACAGAATGAATATTGTTATGAACTTAATATGAAATCGTACATAATTATATATTATTTTCTGCTTCTTTATTTTCATAGTCGAATCATTTAGAAAGGATTTCATATCAGATGAGTCAAAAAGGCTTACCTTAACATTTAAAAATAAGATCAATTTTTTAAATTTCTATAATTTTAAATGATGTTAAAAATCCTATAAAAATGCCTGTATAATTATTTATGATCCTACAGAATGTCCAATTTTTTTTCTTATACTGAGCTGATCCATTTTTTTAAAAAGTCCTAGTTTGTGTTAGATCAAATCAACTGTAATTCGTAAATGCATGCATTTTTATGAAATTCATGATTAAAAAAAATAAATCACACTACACAATTTTACTTGGTTTCATATAGCAAGTAAGGTAAGTGAAAGGAAATGCTACATCTATTCAAGCCGCTTCACTTGTAGACTACTCATTTATTAATACATTATAGAAATTGAAATTTATAGTTGGCTTGTATGTAGAAGTTTCTGATGCTATCTTTTTTCATAATATTTATAGAAAATTGTCTATTTTTCTTGACTCGGAATGACCAACTGTGAGACATCTGTTTCTTTAGTAACAGAAACCTTACCTCGATGGTTGGTTCTATCAAACCTAGGTTCTTCATAATAGTCGTTTGCTGCAAAATAAAATTTCTTTTCAAGGTAAACAGTTGTTTACCGTCGTAAGACGAGAACTTTATTTTTAAAGAGGCGAATCATCAGCTTTATAGGTCAGATATATCTCGATTTGAAGACGAGAACTTTATTTCTAAAGTGGCGAATCATCAGCTTTATAGGTCAGATATATCTCGATTTGTGACATATCTTATTTTGAATTTGCTTCTATTTGTATAGGCGTTACGAGATTTAGATTGCCAGGGTATGTTTAGTGGAGAAAATAAACTTAGTGTTTAAAGAAATTACCTGTTTTCAAAATAAACATTGTAATGCAATTTATCTAAAAGGTGTTAATGTTCGAAATCTATCTCGTTTTTATATGAAATTTATGGATCTATCTTAAAATGTAGTGAAATACCCAAAAATATAATTTGAAATAAAAACTGGAAATAGCTCTTTATCAAAATGACCGATGCAGTTTCCAAACATCAAACAGTTCCGAACCATTCCTAATTCTGTAAGAAATCCGAAATCATTTTAATTATATGAATCGTCTTCCAAGATGTTCGTTTATCTGTGTAATTATTATTCTCCGCAAATTTCATCAAATTCCTTTTTACACAATTCCCGTTGCACAATATACGGTTAAATCAATTTACACATCTCGTATGCATTTTATATCTTTTGGTGACTAAAAAGAAGTAAGAGGTATTGAAATTGTCTTACAGTAAAACTTACAGTACGCTTATTTATTAAATTTCAATAGCTGAACAGAATTTTGAAGTTTCAAAGTAGCAAAAAATATTATAAATTAAATAATTTATAATATTTTTTCCCCACTTGTGAAGAAAGATATTTCTTCTTTATCTATTACCTTTTCTTCTTTCGATTGAAATTTTCCGTTTATAATTAATTTTACTTGTTAAATTATTCGAACAGTAAATTACTTTTAGGGTTGAAATTTAATTTTTTAAAGGAAATATCTTTTTTTAACCTTTTTTTACAATTGGGATAAGAAATTTTTATTATAATCTCTTTCGGAATATGTTGAAATAAGCGGTTCACATTGATGTTTCAAGAAAATATGTCGATACTTTAATAATCTTGCATGTTTAAAAATTTAGTAACAAATATAAATCCCTCTCTGCCAATTTAATTCATGGAAATATTTATATTAAACACACCATATTATTCAAAACGATTTCTATAAACCTGAATCCATACTCTCCGTTTTGCATTTATTACAAAACAAAATTACGAATTAACGCTGTTCCTCAATTAATAATGGTATTATTTTCTTTAGCATTATATTAGAATAAAAATAAAGCTATTCGTTTCTTTAGGTTTCTTGCATTTTGTATACAAAATAAATAAAACTTGAGAATAAAACTCTTTCTGTCTTTTAAACCTAAAATATTCTGAACAATAATAAATAAAAATTCTAAAACAAAAAAATATTGTATTACATCTTTAATAAAATAGAAAATAACAATCATCTTTAAACAGCACCTGATTTTTCGTTTTATCAGAAGAAGAAAAAATTAAAGGCCATGATTATATATCCTTATAATGGCAGAATATACATGGAAATAAATAAACTAAAAAAAATCAGAAACATTCCCAGCTTCTCGCTTCTTCTTCGTTCTCTGTCAGCTTATAAAATGTCACCGAGCACTTAGGAGACACCAAATTAAAGCGAAATAAAATGCTCCTTTCTTTCTTTTCTTCGAGGTCCTTTTGAATGACAGGACGAGCTTTCCGGCTTTTTGCCGCTGTTGCCTGAATTCAAGGATGAAATGAGTATTTTAGAAAGGCAGTAAAAGCTGCAACATCACACTTTCAGGGAAAGGAATATGAAAATCGGGATTATTTTTAACTTTCGTTCAAATATCAGAAAACCATTTTTAGAATTCTTGCCTTTTCATTTAATAAAATTTCAGGGAAAAATTCTATTTTATTGCATTATTATTTTACAATTTTGTATTTATGTATGGAATAATGATTTTCGAGAATGAAATTTATATTTTGGACAGTATAGCTGCATAATTCATCAGTTTGTTTTTCTTTATTTTTTTACTAAAATTTCTGACACAAAGACAAGTCGAACAATTAGAATTATCTTATCTCTGTAATAAATCAGCATAAATTTGTATTCACGAATTTTCCTTAATCAGTTGTTAGTTTGATTTTTAACGTTTTTAAAGGGTTCCAAAAAGTAACACGTGATTTCAATTTGCCACCATTAGTGCAATAAAGTGTCGGCAACCCTATTTAAAAAGTCCATTTCACAGCTTATAGTTTAGGGTCAGTAAAAATGAGCGTTACACGACAAAACAACTTTTTTCTTTGTTGAACATTTCAAAAGCAACGAAAGTGTGTCGGCCACAATTTGAAAGCTTGAGAATTGGTCCCCTAGAATTTAGGATTTAAAACTATTGGATTTCTTTTTATGAAGTTACTTAACTAAACACCACTCTATACATCCGTTTCTAGAGCTCATGTGGCCCCTTTTGATGGGGTTATTTGAATTCAAAAGCCTATGCAAACAAGCCCACGAGCTCGCGTGAATTGAAGGAGGAAATTCAACGCTGCATCAACGAAATTCAGTCACATTTAAGCATTGGAAATTTTTGAAAAAAGTGGATTTATGACACCAAGCCATGGAGGCCATTTGCCCTATGCGTTAATCTATACATAATCTTATCCTGTGTCCTTTACGATTCAATAAAAATATAAAGCTTTAAAGGGAAAAAAAACTGTATTTATTAGTTCATTCAAATCTTGCTTTAGAGTTAATTTTGGGACACACTTTACTTACGCCACTTGTCACAACTGCAGAAATTAAAATAAAAGCTGTATCGCAAATCAAAAATGAGTTTGTACACCAAAAAAAATTAATTTTATTTCATCTTTTTTTTAATGAAAGTATTCCTTTCTTTTTCAAACACCGACAAAAAGAATCATTTAATGCAGTGCTTAACAACGTATCTGAGAGGATATTTGTTTTTTAAAACAAAAACAAAAAATTCTCATTTCTTTCACTTCTTAAGAATCAAT
>JAPMOR010081409.1:47341-98925 GCA_026543865.1 Argiope aurantia | reverse complement strand
AAACAAAAACAAAAAATTCTCATTTCTTTCACTTCTTAAGAATCAATTTAATGTATACATTTGTTGGAAACGCAATTTTTTTTTTCAGTGTGCATTTTACCTTCATTCCTTTGGGAGAGATAATAAGTAATTACACAGATATTTTTGCTGAATGAAGTGGATATTCTGTTCGGGATTTTTAAAAGCAATCTTTACTCTTTTTTTTCCCTTAGCATGCTCATGGGATTATGTTCAATAATGAACATTTAATGCGAATGCTAAAAGTAGTCTCAAAAAATAATTCTTTTTATGAAAAATGATTTCAAACTTGAAGATTGTAATAACAGCACTATAAAATATTTGAAACATGTAGCATTATAACATTTAATTTCATTGTTTTAAACCACGGTTTATCATTTAGTGTTAAAAATGGAAGTTCAGCATTATAATAATTACAAAATAATTCAAATTGAACATTAGTCACCTCCTATGCAAAAACTATAGAGGAATTTAATTTAAAACATTACATTATGTACAGTCATGCCGCTTTTCTTTATAAAGGGAGTCCAAAAAGTGACGCCAGATTTCAATTTGTTGTTATTCCTGGTGTAAAGTGTTGGGAACCCTATTAAAAAAACCATTAGACTGTTGACAGTTTAGGGTTAGTAAAAATAAAGCATCGCACGATAGAACAACATGTTAATTATTAATTAAATAAGAAGATATAAGGAATTAGATTTTTGAATTTTGAAAAAAGTTTGAAGACAAATAAAATGGCCCCCATGGCTTTGTTGGCGTATACGCATTCTTTTGTTGAAATTTTCATTGATAATTTTGCATAAATGTGGATGAATTTCTTTGATGGAGTGTTGAATTTCATCCTTCAATGCTTGCGTGCAATTGGAATTGTTGACATAGGCCTTTGACTTCAAACATTTGTATAAAACGAGGTTACATGAGCTCTAGAAACAGAGGTGTAGTGTGGTGTTAAGTTGAGTTAAATAATCCCATAAAGAGAAATTTAGTGGTGTTAAATCACACGATCTAGCGGGGAATCAGCAAATTTTCGAACTGCGGCTGCCAGACTTTCATTATTTTCAATATTACTCAACAATGAAAACACGATGTCCTATCATGTAAAACTCCATTTTTACTAACCCTAAACTATTAGCTTCAAAATGGTATTTTAACAGAATTGTCAACACTTTACAATACGAAAGGTGGAAAATTCCATTCTGTCGTTGATTCTGGGACAACCTTTATCGTTTCATTCTTGAAGTGTATGAGAAAATTCAAATATGTGTTCTTTATTCTTAAAGAATGAACTATAAAAATCCATAAGCATTGCTGAAATTATTGAAATATTCTTCATATTTCTTTTCATACATATATTTACTTAGCGAACATTTTCAGACATTATACTGCACTACTATTCACTCATATATATATACAAAAGTATAAAAATCAAGTTAATAGGAAAAACAAAAAAACCAAATAAAAAAATATAAAAAAGAATCCGTCCTGAAGATTTTTTCAAGGGTCACCCTCAGGCAGGGATTCAAAAAAAGGGATTTTTTCTGTTAAGGAAATTCAGATAATTACGTCTAATAATGATTCCTTCGTGATCCGAAAACCCCCTGAAATTAGGCCCAAGAGATATACCATTTTAACAGTAAGGAAAATACAAAACAACAAATTATAAGAAAAACCACTAATAAGTAAAAATACAATAACAAAAAAAAAACAACAAAACAACAAAATACCATAAAATAACACAAAAGAGAAAACGAAAAGGCAAGAACATACCATCAACAGTCAAGGAAATTTTAAGCTATCGATTGTGATTCTCGCTCATCAAAAACACAAAGCCAACGGTAATTTAGGTAAAAATTGCAAGCTCCCAGCGCCACCTATTGAGTGATATAATATGCAAGGTTATAAGCAGTGAATCCATCTTCAGATGCAACACAAATTATTTTCTGCACCAATGCATATCTACGACATTCGGTATATTTGATAAATCCGAAGAGAAGATATCTATAGTGGTTATAAGTGCAGGAGAGTGGAATTCAGGAAATTAGAAATCTCACTCCACTCTACTTGAGAGAGTATTTGATTTAGGAAGAACTTAGCGAACATGCAGTTAACAATTTGCGAATATGCAGACTTGAGTGATGTTTGAAGACGATTTAAAATTTTGGTGAATATTTTTTTCTGTTTAAATATTTTAAAATCATTAAGATTTAATCAACCAGCGAAAGACTGAATGGTCATATTTATAAAATATCATTTTTTCATACAACATTTTATTTTTTATTTATTAAATTTTGAATTAAATTTAGTATTAAAAGAAGACAGGATATAAAGTTGCAACTCAAATTTCAATAATAATTAAAGTAGGGTTTTTTTGGCAATTTTTATGTTATGAAAAAATAATGAGATTTTCTGCAGAAGTCTTTTTTTAATACAATATCCATATCTGTGCAGACATTAGAATTTTTGTATTAAAGGTATCCGGGCAGGTTTTGATTCAAGGATTAACAATCATTTTTAAAAACATTAAAATGAGATATTTGAAATTAATTATAATTACTACTTTTAAGAAAGAAAGCTTGCTTGAAATATAAAATCAATACTTGAATTCATAAATTTGTAGAATTTTGTAAAACACATTTTTCTTTATTGTCCACGTGCCTGTTAGAGTTGCTACTAACATTGCTAGTTTTGCTAATTATAATAGTCGTTAATTAAAAATTAGCATATAAATACTCATTTCTCAAAAATGAAATAAAATGAATTTTAATATTTACTATAAAAGGAAAATAATAGTTATGTATAAATTTTATAAACTAAATTATGTATAAAAAGGAAATTATATATGAAGATCTGGAAAGTACTAAGGATATGAAGTTTAAAATCGTATATAGGCTGATGTAAAACGAAAATATATAATTTCTTATTAGTTACCAATTATCTTTCTGTATGACATAAAAGAAATCTTTTTCTAATAATCAAAATTGTTAGTGAAATGAAAGAAAATAAAATTAATCTTGCATATTTTTGATCAGATGAATTATGTTGCTTCGATGCACGTCACAAAGATAACGATTCATAATTGTATAGGCATTCTAAGCATAGCTGTGTAACTTAAATTATTATTTAGAATTAATAAATTAATATTCAATGATTCAAGGTGCAAGATCTTTATATTTATCTTTTGCAGTGATGTTAAATGTTTTATAGAAGATAAATCCGACTCTATGGATTCAATAATTGTATCATATTATTTGGTTTTGACATCAAAATAATCCAACAGGAACTGCAAAATATATTCCTTTGCTGATTTTTACTATCAAAGAACAAAATTGTTACACCCAAATTAAATTATGCTTATTAATTTAATTTTAGAACTAACTAAATTTCCAAATCTCGGATAAATTTATTGAATAAAAATAACTTAAAAGTTTTTGACGCTATAAAAAAAAATATTTTTCTAAAAGTGAACATTGAATGATTTCATATGAAGATTTTTTTTTTTTTTTTTTTTTTTTTTGCAATTTAATGAAATTTAAAGTAAAGATTTTTCCTCAAATTTTTCAAATCAATAAAATTTTGGAACCACAAATAAATTAAAGGCTGTTTCACAATGACAAAAAGTAAGAATTTTGCAGTTGTAATTTTTTTAAAATTAAGGCATAAATATGAATAGGTAATATTTAGCTTAAACATAATTGTTGAGTTAAATAATTTGAAGTATTCTATAAAATTATTTCTAAGTAGAATTTTAATATAAGCTTCATATCAATTTTATGAAATTAATTTAAATCATATTCAATAACCTAAATTAATAAAATAGAAATATATGGCAAATATTTTTTAAAAACAATTCAATAATTAAAGATAAATAATAGAAATAGTTGTCACAATCATTATTTTTGCAAACCAAACAACTGATGTTATAATGTCATTTAAATGTATTCCCATAATCAACCATTTAATTACGCAATAAATAATGCTATCATACTGTCATCATATTAATAATGATATCATTAACTAAAGAATGATATCATATGATATCATAATGCAATATAATAGCATTATTTCGAATAATCCATTGTTTAATTGTTTTTGTGGTTCTAACACTTCATTTCTGATTTCGTATTTTAAATAACACTAAGCAGAAACAATCTCCTACAATTATTAACATTGCAAGAAAAATGAAGCGATTATGTATTTGATTAAAAAATGACAGCTGATCGAATTACTATAAAATAATTACATTTATTGTTGACTAGCCGCCTTTGGCGACCAGCCGGATCGTCAGTATTACCGCTCGCTACAATTTTCAATTAAATATTTTAAGTAACTGGTCTCTTAATAGATTCTCAAACAAAAAATTTTCGATCTTCAAATTTTGATAGTCATACCAAACTTATGCTGTTGTTTAGATCGTTTCGTTCAATTTACTATATATAATTTGCTAATTTGTTGTCATTTCCGGTAAAACTTCAATTTTAATTTAAAGTGGAAATGATGAAATTGCAATTAATATAAATATATTTTTTAATAAAACCAAGCGCTTTATTTTATTTATCATCTTTATTGTTATTTATTTATTATTATTATTATTGAATATGAGTATTGCAAACAGAATCGCTCGGTATTTAAGTCTTATGTGAACTACAAAATATTTTTCATAATTTATGTAATATCTCAAAGAATAATTCCACAAAAACTTCTCAGATTTAGCATAAAATTCAGTTTTCAGTTTTGCTTTCAAAAGGATTGAAATGAAATCAATAATAATATTTTGTTCCGGCCTATAAATATATTTCAAAAATTATGAAGTCTAAATTTAATGCAGTAAGGTATCATATTCTGAGAAATATTCTGGACACACCAAATTTTAAATAAAAGAATGAATGTTTCTATTTTCCACGATCAACTAAGACTTATTTATGAAGTTTTAAATGTTAAAAATTTAGAAAAAACTCAACATTTTCATAATATTAGGCCAATTAATCTTGTATTTTCTTTGAAACGATCGATGGAAAATCTAATTATATCCTTTTTTTATTGAATAGTGATATTCAAATTTTCATAAATCAGTCAGTTTAAGTGATTGATTTAGTTCATTGGAAATTAACTCTTTTCATTTAAAATATTATTGTTTCAAGAACATTTTGTTAATCGTGATTTCCACAGCAGAAGCTTTATATAAAATCAAAAATTAGTTATTTATTAGAACATTTATTGAATCGAGTTACATAAAATATAATCATTTTCCATTTAGACCATTTTAGCATATCTGTGCCTTACTAAAGGTTTACAAATTAGCTGTTTGGCCCTGATTTGAATGGACATCCTGTTCATATTAAACAAAACTTGCCTTAAAACAAAACTGATTTATTGGATTAATAATATAGACAGTGTAAAAGATCATAAAATAATTTTTCTTGAATTTATTTTTTAGAAAACATAATATTTCTTATTTGTTTCATTTCCTACAGACACGTGCTGAAAATTATATTTTTGCAGATTTCATTTCCAAAAAGATTTAATTTATTTTTAATTGGAGCTTTAATCAATGTGATGGCAACACTTTGAAAAAAAGCTAATTTTTTCTTATGAATGCGAAACATGCACGTGCAGCTGAAATTTTATTTTTATTTTGTACGAAAAAAAACGTTGAAAAATATAGTCAAAATATTTATTTAAAAATTCATTAAAAATAGAAATTTAATTTTAAGGTTAACGCATTGGTATCATTTAAAAGATAAATTAACTTCATGTAAAAATCCTTTTTCTGCGGTAATATTTACGGAAGTTATAGCAGATACACGCCAAAATTCTGCTTAATTTTTAAATAAATAAAATTCTAATTAAAACTTCGAAAAAATAACCCCAGGTGCACATTCCCGGCGTCCAAGGTGTACACGTGTCAAATTTGGTAGCTGTAAGTTGAATGGTCTGGCCTGTAGAGCGCCAACACACACACACACACACACACATTGAGCTTTTTTATAAGTATAGATTATTGTGCTAAATTATTTTTTTTAATTTCAAAATATAAGAAAAAAGTTGCATTTAAATATAATTGAAATAATTGAAAATATTAGATTTTACTTTAATCTGTGAACTACGTGAGGTCAATTTGACCCCACGTTTTCTCCAATATAGAAAAAATTCTAGGAAATCCTAATTACTTGCACCTGTTCATTTCCTATTCATTAATGGGAGCTAGAAAAAGAAGATAATGAGAGAAGAAACCGGAAAACTGTGCATATCAGTTACTGCGGGCTGTGTATATCAGGCAGTCAATCTGATCCTGCAATCAAATTCATCCTGCGCATGCTAGTGTTTCAGATGAGTTCAAAGTTATGGTTCTGACTTCGAACCCAAGTGAGTAGCAGATACTTTGAAATCTCCTCACAACAGTTTCGACAGATAGTGAAAATGATGATAGTTCAGATTCGTCTGATATTAATGAAATCTTAGAAGGTAGTCATTATACCTAAAGAAAACAAAAAGTATATTATGAAGATTTTGATTTAAATGATTAGGAATTAGTGATATACACTTTTAATAGATAAAAGTGTGACGAAATGGAAAAAAAAATATGCCACCAAAGAATTATCGGTCAAAGTTTTGAAATAGTGTGTTCCATTTACAAAGCATCCAGATCTTCTTCAAATCAATTTATTTTCAGTTGTTTTGCTGATGATATTATTGATATTGTAGTAAACGGTATAACTATTTATATTTTATCTATTAAAAAACTTTCAGACGTGAAAGAGATGTTCAATTAACCTATTCTCGTGAAACAAAAGACTTCTTGGGATTATTTTATCATTCTGATATTCTAAAACAGTCGCTCGCTTGATCTTAGATATATCTGGTACTCAGACAGAATACATTTTCAGTAACAATGGCTTTCAACCGCTTTCACTTTCTTCACGTTTTCCTCCAAAGTTTGCGTCTCGACGAATGGTTGTGAAAGGAGTATAATAGATAAATTAACAGTCATAAGAAGTGTTCTTAAATAAGTGATTTTTCAGTTTCCAAAATGTGTATATAATATCTGAATATTACATTAAGGAAGAAACATTAAAAACCTTCCACGGTAAGTACTAGTTTCGGAAGTATACCAAAAGTAAACCAGCGAATTTAGTGCTATCCTCATAGATTTTGCATGTGCAATTTTGTTTGCATTGGACTAGCAACAAGGGGACTTTCAAACATCCGAAACGATGTTGTAACAAGACATCGCAGCAATATGGGAGGGAGTATGCCACAATATAACTATGGATAATTATTCTGCGAGTCTTCCATTAACTTTGGAATTATTTTGGAAGAAGTAGCCGGAAGACCAAGTTTCACTCGGCCTTTTAAAAAAAAATCTAAATAAAATTCTATCCTACGGCTCGTTTAAAGTTAAAGGCGTAATCTAACTCAATTGGAAATGTGTTATCAAATATGAGAAAAATGCATGGAAGTCCAAAGATCTAACCACTACTCCACCTCTGATACGCTAATGCAAGTCATGTATAGCCACATGCCATTATTCAGTTATAAAAAATATTTTGTGTGTAAAATCGTATTTTTTTCAGTAAGGAAATCTATATAGATTAACTTAAAAAGCAAAACTTTATATAAATATAAAATTTCCTCCAAATCGTTAGTGGCATTTTTGAAAGGCAAGAAAAAATTTGCATAATTATATATATAAGAACTGTTAGTTTAAAGTTATAAAATCAGTTCCCAATTGTAGGAGTAATTAGAAAGAAGAAAAGAAATTTCAAAGGATCCTCCAAATAAAATCTACTCAAGACATATATATTCTACTTTCTGGAAAAGATTTTAAGAAAATATTCTTAATCTTTGAACTAACAAAGAAAGAATATTCTGTATTAGTATTTATTCATTCCATCATGATGATACACAATTGATTTATGGAATACGGAGTATTTACATAATCCAAGCCGGCATCCTGGCATAGGGGTAGCGCGTTTTCCCTTTGACGTAGGCGTTCTGGTTTCGAGTCCAGGTTCGGGCATGGTTGTTCTTCATCTGTTCTATTTGTGAGATATGTGAATGTGCCCCCTCTGCAAATAGGGGTTGTGAAAGCGAATGTGATGGGCGAGTAGCTAAGACGTACTCTTGGCCCTAGTTGGTGCTTCTAAAAAAACAAGAGACGCTCCCTTGCCTTGAAATCCCTTGTCCATAGCAAGTGCCATTATAAGCAACAACATAATCCAAAAATATAACTTTTTATAATTTGATTAAAGGAGGAGTTGATACAATAGATAAAAACAACATATCAAACATATTCAGTGTCCAGGAAAAGTCGACATTGGCCTTTGACTATTTTCTTTTGTCTGAATATAAAAATTATAAATTATTTTACCATTTATATACCGGACAATAATGAGGTCCCTAATCTTAGTCTATTAGGGAGACGAGACTATTGAAAGCAACTTGCAATTGAGCTTCTACAAGAACACTTGAATAAAAGGTCAAGGAAAGAAATTGTAAGAATATTTATCTGTCCAAATGCTAATAGATTATTTACTTTGATGTTAGATGCCAGACCTAAGAAACTTCCAGAAAAATCTTGTATGTGTCCTCTATGTGAGTTATGTCCTAAGAAATATGATTGAAATATTATATAGAATATATCCCTTTATGTAAAATCTATTATCTTATCATCTTCAAATTCTGTTTTGGTATTAATGATAAAAAATCATTTATATTTAAATGAAAAACGATAAAAGTATTTTTTGCATACATAAATAATAGTTACAAAATTTTTGATTTATGTGTTAAAAAGTTGTTAAGTTGAATGGGTAAACTTCTTTTTCTGCTCAATTTGTATATAATGAGAGCTATATGAATAAAAAGCGAAGTGAACGTTGAATAGATGTGGAAGAAACAAAATAAGTTCAATTTCCCTCTTTCCTATTAAAAATCGTATCTTTATTTTAAATAAATTTATTTGCAAGAGAAAATATTCTTATATCCTGGTATGTTTCATTTTTGTAGAAATACCTCTTCAAATAAGATGTGGATGTTTTACATTTGGGGTTCAAAGTGATTTTGCATATCTGCTAATGTTCCAAAAATACGTACGTTTGCTAAAGCATTAAAATGGTATAAATATCATTTTTGAGTTAAAATATTTTCGAACTCTATATTTAACAAAGGAACTCTATATTTCCTAGTTTTAATTTAATAAAATTTTAAAACATTTGCTTCTAGGTGCACATTTTATTCTCAGCTTTTTTGGACCAGGTTTTTTTTAGCCTGTAGATCAAGTAGGTTGGCCTATAATACTCAAACAGATACATACATTCTCCTCTATTGTCAATAGATATTGTAATGAATAAAACGTGTAATTAAGACTGCCATTTTCAACTAGACTCTCTCTTCCGCTTTTTTGATTTTCATAGATCTATAATATATGAACTAATAATTATTTCCCACATTCACATGCATGCAAAAAATTAATTAACTACAAGTGCTCTCTTTTTCTAGAAACTTTCTTTCTTTCTCTAAGAGTTAAAAATGTTTCTTAAGAACTCTTGTTCTGCAGCACTCTCAAAAGTTGCAAGAAATTAAATTTTAAATTGCTTTGATGTGCTTTCAATTCGAAAGTGATTAATTAATGAATTTCCCGAACCGTGACATTTAATGCCATATAATTAAACGGTCGCTATTCTCTTTTGCCCAAAATATTACTGTTAAAGGGATTACGCAAACTTTAATTAAATGCAGAACATATTAATTTTCATCTAGCTGCACACGGGAACGAAAAACTCGGCTTTCGTATTTTGCTGCATAAACTTTTTGCTGGGATTTATATTGTAAAGCAATTAATGAATTATCAACATGTTGCATTTGGCATTATTTAAGAAATAAATGCATATTTTTTTCTTAATGTATTAAATAATGTATTTTCTTAATGTATTTTCTTCTTTTATTAAATATTATGACGGACTATATTCATTTTAAAACAAAAATAAATTCTTCAAAAAGGCAATTTTTTCTTTTAAATTTAGAAACAATACTCAACAAATACATTTTTTACACTAATAATTTTAAGGCGCTTTTTTTCAAATGAAAGTTTCCAAATAAAAAAAATTAATGATTAAAAATTAAGCATTAGAAGAATGTGCAATATATAAATGGATAAACATCAGTGTCTTTGAGTTCCAAGAAACAAATTACACAAATATATATATATATGTATATAGCTCGGAAGTCATTATAATCTTTTATTCATACTTTATGCAATTTTCATTTTCAGCATAACATTGGAAAAATTATTAAAAATTAAATGTTGCATTTATACATTCTATTTAAAAAGCATTTAAAAATTTGAAGCAGTACAGTGATACTTTGTTTGAAAGTTTATAAATGATTACAATAGGATTTATTTAGTAAGAACTATCTTCCAGAATTTTATGTTTTCGAAACTGTTACTTAAAAAAGGTAGCACAGAACGTTAAAACTCTAAAATTAAAAATAATATTCATTAATATTCATCCATTAAAAATAATAACTATTTTACACACAATATTCTTGTTGCCACTCACTTTATATTTCGCACTTCCTGTTGTCTTTTCTAATTATGTAACTTGTTATTCAGCTAGCGATACTGGCAACGGAAGAGGAATTAGTGTAGAATTCCATCCATGTTTACGTTTTTGATATAGTTCCTGTACATAATGTAAAATAAATAGTTTATAGATAGAAATTGTCTTCAGTCACAACAAATTGGAGTCCGCGACAAGACAGAATTCTGCTTTCGAAGAATTCAGAACTATAAAATGTGCAGTTACGAATAATTTAAATTACTGCTTATGAGTTACGATGTGAAGTTTACGAAAGTGATTTAAGTTTCAGAAAGTATATTCACTTTATTTTCTTTTTTTAAACAGACATTAAGAATTTATTACGAATCATTTTAAGAAACTATTTTAAGTTTTCATGTGAATATGGATGCTTTGAAAACAAAACGAAAGTCGTTAAGAACTTCGTTTACGGCTACGACGAACAAGTTGAAGGAATGTTTGGCGAAGAAAGAAGACGCCAAGGATGGCGATAAGCTACGCGCATTGAACTCTCAGTTACAAAATACATTCTTACGTTTAGATGAGATTCAGAATAAAATTTCGTCGTTACTTTTAGAAAATACTGACACAGCTGCCGAATACGAAACTGATTTTCAGGCGGCAGAGGATTATAGAGATAATTTTCTTGAGCTTAAATCCAAGATAGAAATGCTATTAAATAAAGATTCTGGATCTTTTTTGGAAAGTTCTTCCGAGCTTGATGTGGTAAAATTAAACTTACCTAAATTTGAATTAAAGATGTTTTCTGGTGATCCTAAGGAATTTTTGACATTTTGGAGTATATTTTCAAAAATTCATGACTCAGAGGAACTGACTGCTATAGACAAATTCCAATATTTATACCAGTCTATGGTGCCTCATTCGAGAGCTGCTAGATTAAATTCCAGTTTCCCAATAACAACTGAAAATTATCCAAAAGCCGTCGAGCAGCTGAAATTAAGATTTGGCCGGTAAGAACTCTTAGTGAAAATATATGTCCGCGATCTCCTTTCACTGGTTCTGAAAAATGCTACGACTGGAAAGAATGCCCCTGATTTAGCCACTCTCTATGATATGCTGGAAACAAAATTAAGAGCACTGGACAGCTTAGGGCTCACAAAAGAAAAATTTGCTGACTTTCTAGAGCCATTGGTGGAGTTATGTTTGCCAGAAAATATTCTGCGAGCGTGGGAAAAGAGTAGAATTTCAGAAAGTACTCATGATGCTACAAGTCAGAGATCCCTGGAAAAACTTATGTGATTTGTACGCCGTGAAGTCGAATCAGAAGAAATGATACGTTTAGCTCGTGAAGGATTCGGTAAAGATAGGGGAAGTGGTGCTATACGAAAAGATTTTCAGAAATCGGTTCATAAAGATGAACCCACTGCGGCTACGTTAATTTCAAGTACAACTGGTGCAAAACTTAATTGTATTTTCTGTGACCGCCCTCATCTAAGTCAAGACTGTCAAAAATGATCTAATATGAGTTATGAGGACAGAAAATCGCAAGTTATAAGACAAAGATTATGTCTCGTTTACCTTAAGTTTGGACATTTAACAAAAAGGTGTCATAGTAGTGTGAGATGCTTAATTTGCAAATGGAGACATTATCCATTACTTTGCCCAGATTTACGCAAGGAAAAGGAAAGTGATTTTTCGTCTAAGGACGGAACAGTCGATAATGAGCGGAGATCTACAGAAACACTGCTAACAAATCTTCCTTCTGAACATGAAATATATCTCAAAACTATTATGATCAGACTACGAAATAGAGACAAGGAAGTCTGTGTTCGAGCATTGTTGGATGAGGGATCCCAGCGGTCCTATATTAAAAGGAATTTAACTGCAGAATTATTCCTTTCTCCATCTGGAAGAGAGATATTTTCTAAAGGACTGTTTGGCGGAGGAATTTCCCCTGCTTCTGACCATAAGAGATATATGGTAAACGTAGAAAGCTTAAATCGCAAATATTTAACTCCATTGTCTCTTCTCTAGCAACAAAGTATATGCTCAAACCTGCCTAGAATACATGACAGAAAATTGCTTTCTGAGCTTGCTTCCCAGAGGAATAAAACTTACAGATGTTGGAAGAGATTCATCGCCTATACGAGTTCTTCTGGGAGCTGATATACTTGGAAGTATTTTGACTGGCAGAATAGAAGTATTATCTTCAGGAGTATCTGAAGTTGGGACCTTGCTGGGTTGGACAATTTTAGGACTGAGGAAGAAAAAGGAAGTTGTTAACCTAGTCACATTAAGCTTACAAAATATGGACGTGCCTAAAATGGGGTACTTGGAAGTTTTGGACATTACAGATCCCATAGAGAAGATAAATGAAAGCCTTCTTGAAGAGCATTTGAATTGCGCTGTTGGGCTTCTAATGACTCTAAGAAAGATCAAGATAAGCAAATGGTACTTGGCCTGAGTTGGGATGTAGTCAGCGACGAACTCTCTTGCAAGCTACCAGCAAATATAGATTGCACCCAAGAAAAGCCAGTTACAAAAAGGGTACTGCTATCTGTGATCAACAGTGTATACGATCCGATTGTCTTTACAGCTCCAGCTTTATTGTTGCCAAAATTGCTTATGCAAGAATATTGGAGAGGAAAAATAGACTGGAGACATGTACCTCCAGAAGTCAACCCTGCTGATCCAGCTACCCGATGCTGTGATTGGTCAGAGCTCCTGCAAAGCAAATGGTGGTAGGGTCCCGGCTGGCTGTATAACGATGAAGAATCTTGGCCATGTTCTGAGGTATCAGAGACTTCGGATGAAGCATTTCTAGAGCGGCGTAAGACAGTTGTGACAAATTTAGCCACAGGAAACGGAGTTAAATTTGGAGATAAATTCCTGTACTTTTCGAGCTATAAGAAAATTCTCCGAATGACTGCTTATGTTCTCAGATTCTGCAACAATATTAAGAGAAACTATCCTAAAGTAGTTAATTCACTTTCATGTGAAGAGATTTAAAAGGCAGAGGAGACTCTAATAAAAATCATGCAATCAGAATGGCCCTCTGAAATACGTGAGAAATACAAGGATACGATACAGTTTTTCGAGGAAAATGGCATGTTGAAAGTTCAAACAAGACTGATTCTCAGTCACGATCCAGAGGACTTTACACATCCTACAGTTTTACCAGACCATCCTCTTCTAGAAAGACTGGTTTTGCATACTCATAGATCCTTAATGCACGCTGGAGTGTTAACGACCTTAGCAAAATTAAGAGAAAAATTCTGAATTCCCAAGGGTCGGATAGTTGTAAATGCAATTTTATGACAATGTATAAAATGCAAAAGGCTGAGAGTTGGCAAAGTTAATCCAGATCCAGCTCCTTTACCTCCCGACAAAATACACAGAGTTGCAGCCTTTCAAATAACTGGCACAGATCTGGCCGGTCCTCTTTCCTTACGTGGTGGGATCAAAGCGTGGATAGTTCTATTCACGTGTGCAGTATATCGAGCAGTCCATCTAGAACTGGTTTCATCTCTCTCCACTGAATCGTTAATGCAAGCTTTGAGAAGATTCTGGGCAAGAAGAGGAAGAGGTTCTAGACTATACACTGATAATGGTACTAACTTCGTAGGGGCAGCAAATGTTTTGAAATATTTTTACTGGGATTTCATTCAAGCCAAATGTTCTTTAATGAAAATAAAATGGTTGTTTAGCCCTCCTTCTGCCCCATGGTATGGTGGATTTTGGGAAAAGATGGTTCGCAGCATTAAAGAACTCCTCCGAAAGTGTTTGGGCAAAGCATGCGTAACATATGAAGAGATGTTGACTTTACTCTCTGATTGTGAGGCTACAATAAACGGGCGACCATTGACATAGTTGTCAGACGATCCGAAGGAGCTGAAACCTCTTACGCCTGCTCATTTCATCCAAGATATTAAAGAAAGAGAAACATTTGATTTGGATCTGATTGATTCTCAGCATATATTGAAACGAATGCGTTATCTTCACACCTTACGATCAAATTTACGCAAACGTTTCTACAAAGAATACCTTGGAGAGTTAGTAAGAAGTCCCAAAGTAGATTCAAGAAGAAAGATGATTTATCCGGGAGAAATCGTCATAGTTGAATCAAAGAACCCAAACCGAATGAATTGGCCTTTGGCTCAAGTGATCGAACTGTTTCCAGGCAAGGACGGCGTGGAGCGTGTGGCTAAATTACGACTTGCCAGTGGTGAGATCATACGACCGCTTCAGCGAATTTATCCTTTGGAGCTCAGCGCTAGAGACCATCTCATCGAGGACCACCAAGGAACTGATATAGCTGCGCAAAACCCAGGCCCTACTGCAGCTGATGTTCTCGAGGAAATAAAGAAATCTCGATGTGGCCGTCCATTAATTCCTGTTAAAAGACTGAATTTGTGAACTGTTAATAATTTTTATTTTTGTAATGTCATATATAAGATTTTGAGTTTGTAATGCAAGTGTGTAATAATTTGTTTATGTTTTGTATTGGTTTAAAGTGTTTGTCTGCAATACAAAAGGTGGGAGAATGTTGCCACTCATTTTATATTTCACACTTCCTATTGTCTTTTCTAATTATGTAACTTGTTATTCAGCTAGCGGTACTGGCAACGGAAGAGGAAGTAGTGTAGAATTCCATCCATGTTTATGTTTTTGATATAGTTCCTGTACATAATGTAAAATAAATTGTTTATAGATAGAAATCGTCTTCAGTCACAACAATTCTAGATTCAGCTCACGAAAGAATGCAACAGAAAATCTTAATAAATGTACAGTAAAAAAAACATTTTACTAATCAGAAATTTTACCAATTATTAAATACAAATACGCAAACATATTATGAAATATTTTATATCCTCATATATTAAATTGAAGGATGTCGATAGTAATAAATATACAAAATATATGTAAGCAAGAATTCTGTTGATATGATAATGTACCCCAAAATTCTAACAATGTATAAATTGCGTTTCGTCCCCAGTTGCTTTTTGGCAAGTTAAAAACATCTTATAGAATAAAGATGTTTTTATATATTATTTTAATTAATTTAAAATAATATTTAAAATATTAAGCATATTAATAATAAAAACATATTATTAATATGCTTTAAAAGTATATTAATTGAAAATATAAGCTTTTCAATTATATGAATTTTACTTAGTATTAATGAATTTTAATTAAATAAATTGAGTTGAATGCTTTTATGGATTTTTTTTACAAAGGCGTTTGTATACACACATGTAACAGTTTTATCAAATACAGTATTATTGTGCAAGATAATTGCTGTAAATAAGAAAAGAAATTTAAAAATAATGCAAAAACAATCATAATATTAAAAATATGCTACATTGCTATATTATAAATATGCTACATTGTTTTGAAATGGTGGTTCAAAACTTCTAAAAAATATTTTTGGTTTTATTATGTTTTAATCTTCTATACATATCTAAAAATTCACGAAAAATTTCTGCAAAAATAAGCATGACTGCTCTTTGACCGAAGTTACAAGTAAGTAAAATTTAATATTCTTTAACTTTTAAGGTTAAATATCAATTGGAAGTGATTATTAAATGATAAAAAATTTTACTAAAGATTTTACATAAATGTTAATCAATTAGAATAATGTATCCAACAAAATCACTCTTTTTAATAGAGGTAAGTGAAAAGATGAAGTAATGTCATTTGCATTAAATCTTTAGATATAAATGTGCTTTCTTCCGCCAATGTTTTAATATTCATCGCATTTAGTACGTCCTTAATTATTCTTTAGCATTTAATTTTAATATAATTGGTGCGCAACGATTCCATACTAATTAATACAATACGCAACGATTCCATATTACTTTGCAAAAATACTTATGTAATGCTCAGTATTTAAAATATTGTCAGTTTTTTATTGATGTAAATTTAATATATAATCATATTTTTTGTCATTTATGTGTTTCAATTCAATTAATTAGAAATAATAAAAATACACATTTTTTTTCTTTTTAATAAAGTCAATCTGCAGTCAACTAAACTAGATGAGAATCATAAGAGCTCCAAAAATATGGCTTTAATATTTAAAGGCATAAGTACGTTAGACTAATGTATTAAATAAAATTTTAAAAAATTGCTGCAAGTTTTTATCAAAGAAAAAACTCCATAAATTTAATGAAAACGTTCAAAAGTTCGTTCCATCATAAAATAATACTAATTTAAGTTCAGTTTTATTTCTTTTAAGAAGAAGAACTTTACACTTTAAACTTTCTTTGTATCAAGAAAAATCTGATTGGATTTCTCAAGACTAATTAATATTGAGATAGTATTGATCGAAAAAATAATTAATGGTGGATTTGAAAAGAAACTATAATACGTGCCAAAGAGAGAAAACTGAAAAGAAACTAATGAATTGTTTCTATCTAAGCATATTACATTCAAGCAAATCATTTTTCAAAATGTATATTCTAAAATACATTTGATATAATGAAAATAATGAAAGTTGCTATGAAATTTTAAAAAAGGATTAATGGATTTTTAAATTGTTTTTAGAGGCTCGTCATTGATGATAAATGAGAATATGAAGGTGCGTATTCCTTTAACATTCGAATATTTCTTTCAATTTTTGTTATAGATCTTAAGTTTTCTGTAACTTTAATATTTTATTTTATTACCAAGTAGCCGCCTTTGGCGACAAGCCGGTTCGCCAGTATTACCGCTCGCTACAATTTTCAATTAAATATTTTAAGTAACTGGTCTCTTAAAGGATTCTCCAACAAAATATTTTTAATCTTCAAATTTTGATAGTCATACCAAACTTATACTGTTTAGATCGTTTCGTTCAATTTACTATATATATTTTGCTAATTTGTTGCCATTTCCGGTAAAACTTCAACTTTAATTTAAAATATAAATGACGAAATTGCAATTAATGTTAAGATATTTTTTAATAAAACCAAGCGTTTTATTTTATTTATCATCTTTATTGTTATTTATTAATTATTATTATTATTGAATATGAGTATTGCAAACAGAATCGCTCGGTATTTAAGTCTTGTGTTAATACAAAATATTTTTCATAGTTTATGTAATATCTCAAACAATAATTCAACAAAAATTTCTGAGATTCAGTATAAAATTCAGTTTTTAGTTTTGCTTTCAAAAGGATTGAAATGAAATCAAAAATAATATTTTGTTCCTGCCTATAAATATATTTCAAAAATTATGAAGTCTAAATTTAATGCAGTAAAGTATCATATTCTGATAAATATTCTGGACACATCAAATTTTAAATAAATGAATGAATGTTTCTATTTTCCACGATCAACTAAGACTTATTTATGAAGTTTTGAGTGTCAAAAATTTAGAAAAACTCAACATTTTCATAATCTTAGGCCAATTAATCTTAAGAAACCTGCGCGCTGATTGGCGTATTTTCTTTGAAGCGATCGATGGAAAATCTAAAATTATCCTTTTTTTTATTAAATAGTGATATTCAAATCTTCATAAATCAGTCAGTTTAAGTGATTGGAAATTAACTCTTAAAATTCAGTGATTTAGTTGATTGGAAATTAACTCTATGACCACCATAAAATCTGTGCTTTCTCTTGTGGTGTATGCATTCTCCTTAATATCCGATCGAATAAAACATCACATACAAAAGTACTACATAGAACAAACACATCAAAAGTAGACATAACATTTCAATAGTTGTCAAAAACAAAAGAGAGAAAAATGCAATTAATAAGCAGATGATATTTAGAAAAGTACAGATATTCAGACTGGAAAATGAAATTATCTGATATTAAAAACACGCGCAGACGATATTTACAAAAGTAAAAATATTCAAACCTGAAAAGGAAAATATATGAGTTATTCCATCAATAAATGCCATAAGTTTGTTTACATCTTCATTATTTTATGAGTCATTAAATATCAAAATGTATCCGGGACTGAATAAACACCCAGTATAGAGAGTGTAAAAGATCATAAAATAATTTTTCTTGAACTTATTTTTTAGAAAAAATAATATTTTATATTTGTTTCATTTCCTACAGACACGTGCCGAAAATTATATTTTTGCAGATTTCATTTCCAAAAAGATTTCATTTATATTTATTGGAGCTTTAATCAATGTGATGGCAACACTTTGAAAAATGCTAATTTTTTCCCATGAATGCGAAACGTGCAGCTTAAATTTTATTTTTATTTTGTACGAAAAAAATTGTTGAAAAATAGAGTTAAAATATTTATTTAAAAATTCATTAAAAATAGAAATTTAATTTTAAGATTAAAACAGTAGTATCATTTAAAAGATAAATTTTTTATCTTTAACTTCATGTAAAAATCTTTTTTGTGCGGTAATATTTTTGGAAGTTATAGCAGAAACACGTCAAAATTTCGCTTAATTTTTAAATAAATAAAATTCTAATTAAAAATTCGAAAAAATAACCCCCAGTTGCACATTTCCGGCCTCCAAGGTATACACGTGCCAAATTTGGTAGCTGTAGGTTGAATGATCTGGCCTGTAGAGCGCCAACATACACACACACACATTGAGCTTTATTATAAGTATAGATGAAAGCTTGCTGAAGCATCTCGAAAAACGTAATTTTGAAATTAAACTTACCTATTTCTACGTTTGTGAACATGGCAATTAGAGAACTATTTAAGCTAGATTGATAAATTTGGTTATGTGGCCTTTAAACCAACACCTTAGATTTCTTCAGAATTGTGAACAAAATTCATTCAGAGAAAGTTCATCTGTCCGGTTGTCCGAGTGGAAGTGATGATGATAATTACAAAACGTAAAATTCTATATAAATAACATTTAGTTCGCAAGTTTAGCAGCTGGAACTTTAGCTCTTATCAAATTTTGAGCCAAAATTGTTAAAGGGTTGATCGTCTGTTAATCAGTACTTTTTATGCATGGAAATGGAATAATATTTTAATACAGTGACTTACATGAGGTCCACAATTTTACCCGATAAAAATAATATAACTCTTTTATTAAAGACACACGAGAAGAATTTTGAGGCCTACCCCCGCTGGTTATTTATAAAATGCACAGAGGTATATGAATATTTATTTGTGAAAATAAATGAGTATTGGATATTGAAGTCGCTAAAAAAGAAATTTTTATGACAGGACAGGGTTCCATGTCCTTGTGTGTTATTTTATCGATTTCTTTAACGGTTGATTAAGATACGAAATGTCCCTTTTAATACTTATTTATATATTTTTAAGAGATATAATAGATATATCATAATATTGCGTAAGTACATAATAAAAATGGAGATAAAATGCGCCAGAAATTTAATTTTTAGAGACCGAGACATTTGCGGATGAGAAAATCTCAAGGTGTCGTGAAAAATTAAGTAATCAGTCATATGAAATTAGGAATGAATAAAAAAATATATAAATTAAAATTAATTTAATCTACTTTTTATTTATTAAATACTAAATATTTTTTACATAAATTGGAGAAAATGATTAACATAACATCTCTAATTAAAAGAATTTAAAGATATTTATCATTTCTATAATTTGTGTCAATACATTAAGTATATTTTTTTATTAATCAAATTTTAATTATACAATTATGTAGATTGTTACAAATAATTTAGGAAAAAATCTTAATACAGATAGTATTCACTGCAGCACATGTGTTTCTTTAAGTGGAGTTTCATACCCCTAATTTTTCTATATTATTTCCGAAATTTAATTTTTTTATTATATTGCCATAAAATAATCTTTAAATTTTTTTGCATTTTCTTAGAGCATTAAAATATCTAAAATATTGATACGCACTATGTAAAAATCATAAATTAAATATTTTTACTGTAATAAAATAATTCTATGAGACTTTATCAGTTTAATAATCGTTTCCACCTAAAAGTAACATTACCTCCATTTAATAATATGGATAATTACTTGAATTACAGTGTCTTTATGGTAGACGTATCTTACCAGTGAGCGAATTAAAAAAATCAAATGTCAAAACTATCGCCACAAAAATTAATAATTGTTAATTTCTTAGGGCGTAATCAACTAAAGAGGCTAAATGATGAATGGATTTGAAAAAAGTGGAAAGGACTAGGTACTTTAAAATAATATTTATAATTTGGAAAAACACACTAACATTAAGGATAAATTTAAATCGTGTTCATTATCCTTCATAAATTTCTATGAATAAAAAGGAAAAAACTTCTTTTTCCTATTAACCGATTGAAATTTACTTAATATACGCCACACATTGGGTTGGCTGTTTACGACAGAATTTTTAGAAAGAAAAATTAAAAATCTCTTGAGAATTATTCTGAAGAGAAATTTGTGAAATTGTTTTGAAGAGAAATTTGATTCAGTATATATAAAGGCCTGCTGTTGTTGTCGTGTGACAGGTTCAATAAAAAACAAGAAAAAAAGGGAGAGAGGGGGACAATTAGATAGGGAAGAACAGCTCTTCCCTAAATATGAAGAACAGCTCTGGCCATATTTTCAGCTTTTTTGGAATAAAGAATGTCCTTGGTTGAAGTCAATATCTATTTTGAAGAGGACTGAAATAATAGAACGGCAGCTAAAACTATGCTCCGGATCCAGCTGCACATCTGGACACTGTCTGCATTCTTCATAAAGTCTGGAACTATAAGGCATAATTCTCATGCCCCTCAAGTGCCCTGTTCTGACTTTTGTAATAGATTTTGTGATGTCTATTTTATAATTTGGATTTGTCAGGGAGAATTTTTTGATTGGTACAGAACCTCTGTCTTGCCACGGTACAGAGCAGATTGGTACAGAGCATCTACAGCAATAGTGGATAGAGGGGGAGGGGGATCCACTGCTCTAGCCTCCTTGGCATGAGTGTCGGCCTTGTAACGATTTATTGAAAAATCTAGATTTCCTAATGAAAAAAATTCGATATAATAGTATATTAACTATGTTAGTTATTCGGTTAATCATTTTGTTGATTAAAACAAACCTGTCCACTCGAATCATTTCTTTCGACACAAATTTAATGAAAATGTAACGATAAATAATAAACGACTGTACATATGTTTTCTCTTTCTGCCAAGAATATTTATCCCTTTATAACTAGTTTATTTCTTCAAAATCTATTCTTAACGTAATTTTGTTTGTCATAGCATATGTATATGTTTTGTATGCAAGTATAATATAGAATTTCCTGTTTCTCTCACCTGCTAACTGGCATTCTAGAAAGATATAACGTCATCTCCCCTCCCCCATTGTTAAGTGCCTCCAGACTGCCAGATGGGGATGGAGATGCTCCTCGCCAATAGAATAATTGTGTATGGTCATTAGTTTTATCCAGATAAAGAACCACAGATATGCATTTCGTCATTGCAAAGATATCTATCATATCTTCAAAGAAGACGAAAGTCAAACCATTCAGATGTTAAACATTTTTTTATTATTATTATTATGAAGGGAGTATAATTAAAATGCGTTTGGGAAGGGTCAGCTACAAAGATGAATCAATAATGGATATTCAAACCATCGATTGGAGACGATTGAGAAAGCATTGCTGATCAGCTATTGGGTGATAAAGAGGTCAAGTGCACCATTGAGAAAACCAGAAGCAATGATTTGACGGAATTAAAACGCGATATTTTTTGAAGAGAAAGAAAAGAACAATAAGAGGCGTGGAAGGAGAAGTCAGAGAGCCGTGAGTGTTCGAAGATGTTCCTGATTTTGTGAGAAGCTCAACTTGTGATTCGGGTTTCAGTGTTAAGATCAATCCGATAAAGATCGGTGGATTTCTGGAGCTACCCCTGAGTAGCTGTTTAAGTTAACTACCTGTTAGCGTTTTTATTAAATAACAGCTAATAATATTAACAATAAATAATATTAACCTAGATGAGAACAAGTTGTTTTTGTGTCATATATAAGGCTGTAAATAAATCAATTGTTTGTTACGCTACTCTCTTATTTGATCGGTCAAGATCAAGACATTACCAAGGCATTGCAATATATATACTTACATCTGAAATCTTTGCTGTTCGCTTATGGAAGGAATAACTATTTTTCAATCATAATGAAGTAAAAAATCAGAACGGTTTCATTTTTAAGTTTTTTTATTGACAAAAATACAAAGAGTATTGTATGGAATACATAAATTATGCACATTTAAATGATAATGAATTATAATATTCCACCTTAAAGGAATGATGAAATCTTAACAAAGAGAATGTTATTCCATTATATATATTTTTCATTTGACAGTTAAATTTATAAAACTGACTCTAAGCTATTTTTCTTTCCAAATTAACAAGTATACATCAATAAAGCGATGGTTGAAAATATTTACTAAATAATGCATTTTCCAAACATATTGTAAATGATTCATTATTATTTGAAGCACTTTAGATACATTTATTATCTATTTAATAAAATCAATGAATTCTATTATTCATAGATGACATATTCAAATTGTATAAAACATTTAGCACTATTCCTTTTTACAGGAAAATAAACAAATACACTAGCACATTTACGAATATGGATATTGAAATATAGAATCGAATCTTTGAATTATTTAAAATTGTAATCATTTTTTAAGAAAACTGGAACTAAGTCTACTCGTTTCACATCCAACAGACATTATATATATTATAAGAAACTTTGCAATATTGATATTTTACAATTTGAAAACATTTATTTACATCTTACAGAAACATTTCGAAACACATAAATGGTCACTTATGAGAGATTTAACTAATACATTTCATTAGTATTAATAGATAATGCATTTTTTTATAAATCAAATCAAGATAAATATTTGTAGATAATATCAAGTTAAGCATTTTTCTATTATCCAGAAGGTAATTTATAAGAATGTTCTTTTCATGAAGACTTGCTTGATAAATAAATCATAAAATATAAATTTAAAAAAAATGGATTCAAAAAACAAATAAATAAAAATCTATTGTTTCAAACCACAAATATCAAATGCATTTATAACACTTTTATCTTTTTATATTGATTAGTTTGCATTTATTTTAAAGATCTTTTTGAGCATAGTTTCTCTTTGTAAATGAATCCTCAAAAAAAAAAAAAAAAAAAAAAAAATCAAAATTAAATTGAATTTCTGGTTAGTACACATATTTGATGTATTTCTGCTAAACGTTTATCAATATCTTTTGAATGAATCCAATTATGATTACTTTCAAATTATTATCCTCTCTATATTCTGTATTTCAAGGAAACGGTATCACAATTTGAGATTGTTTATCCATATTTATCTTCAAAAAATTTGGTTTCTATTTCTAAACAATCCTAAAATTTTGGTTTCGAGCTCTTCAACTTCAATATTATTCATATTCCATAATTGACGACAAATAACTAAATTCACAATACATTCAAAACCAATATATCTGTTGGCTTTGATACCAGAAATCTATCCTATTTATTTGTGAGGAAAGTATATTAGTTTGAGAATACGTCCAACATAAAGAAAATATCATTTTCAGTAACTTTCTCGTTAGTCACGATGAAAATCGTCGTAAAAAACTATCCTAATCGACTCAGTCAGAGTTAATATGATACGCCATAAAGAGTAAATACTTCATCTTCATTTCGGGAATCAGAATGAAAATCATTTTCAATCACGTTGGTAATCTACACTGTCAATAGTTGCTCATGGAAAACTCAGTAACTACTTAAGCTCTGAATTAGCATTTAGGTTTTCAATGTCGTTGACAGCATTGGAGATATTGACATTTGAATCCATAGATAAACGATTCAGCGTCAAGATCAGGCAAAAAGTAAATTAATTGTTATATTATGTTAGTGTATCTGATGCATACTAGTACTGGAAATTTATGAGATGCTAGAAGATATACGACAACACTAAAAATTTATGGAATGAAATGGGTTTATTTAAAAACTATTCCTTTGATTTTATGTATAAATGTAAACATCATCTAGAAGACTAAGGATTCGAAATTATGTTGAAATGATGTTAGGATATTTTTCAATATTTAAAATGCATCTCTTTGTACCATACAGGTTCATTATCAATTTACCAATTTTTGAAATGAGTATGGCTATTTTAAGCTCGATGTTCTGTAAAATGTTAGATGCTATAAGATCCTATTGAGGTTTGAGTCCTATTGAGGTTTTTATATTTTGCATTTAACAAGTGGATTTTTGAACAACTGCATGTTTAAAACTTAAAATAACTCGGCCTGGTGACATCTTTGTTAAATGTATCTTGTCAAGTATCAGTGTAAGGCATTGTGCACTTTAAGAAAACATTTCATAAGCATGTAAAGTTCAGATAAAGTATTTTTCCTCTGAATCAGTGAATATATGAGAAAGCTTTCTTTAAGGGTAGTATTAATCACCGTGAAGCTCAAGATATTGGTTGCCTTGGGTTACGAGTTCAGAATCTCACCAAATGTAGACAATTTTTCTGTCCCTTAGTCAATTAATTTGTTGTAGTTCATTAAGCATAAGCTTATGTCAGATGGACAGTCTCTTCTTCCTTATATCAGGGAATTCCATGCAAAGATCAGAGTCTGACCTCAAGGAGTCCAAGATCTCGTCTCTTGTGTCTGATGGGCTAATCACATGCAGAGCCATGCCATGGGGTGATCGACTCAAAGATCTGCTTCTATATCGGTATGGTGTTTCAATGTTTTTCTCTCTCTTTCGCCTTAAGGGACAAATTGAGCTGCATGTGCACACTGTGCCATCACCATCTGAATCAGACTCATCAGGACCCAGACCGGATATTATGCTTCCATTTGCTGTGATCACATCTCCTTCTAGACGAACAGCCTCTTGTGCTGCGCTCTGAGCTTCAGCTTCATCTCGTCTCTCATCAACAGTGTTCATGGTAAGGAACCGGAGAACCAATAAATTCATTCCGGCTGATACCACGGATAATCCAAACAGTATAAAAACTAAGCTGAAAGCTACATATTCTGGTTTACTCTGAAGAGCACTTTCTTTCTGCAATGCAACGTAATCTCCAAAGCCTGCGAAATGAAAACATCATAAAGATTATATGAAATAAAATAAACAAAATACGAGACAACTTTAATTTACAATCAAACTATTTCATTCGACAAATAATCACGCACAATTACAAAATGAGAGACATGGTATGGTATATATTAGAGCGTTTCAGTAAGAAAGAATTAGAAGAAATATTTTAGATGGAATGAAAATTAACAAAAGCTTGGTGGTATGAACTTCTTTTCCATTAAGTGTAATTTTTAAAACTTTCAAGTAATACATATCATTTGTTAGATTTTTAAAAATTTAATTGACATTTTTAAAATTTAATCAAACACTTAGGGCCTTTCCATTTAATAAATACAAATCAATAAATTTATTTTAACTTATACATGAAAGTTTCTTGAAGCATATTCTTTGGGGAATTCACAGTTTACTATTAAATTTTTGAATACATTTATGTATCACTTATATATGTTAAATTCATTAATTGTTTTTTCTTGTATAAATTAAAATACATGTATTAATCAGCAAACGATATAAGATATTCAATGAAGTGAATTAAAAACATAAAATATAACAAATTTCATAAAATTTAAATCAGTTTTAGGCCACATAAATTATAAAAATTACATTTCAAATGAAATGGTTCTGACGATTAAAGTAATGCTTTAATTGCAATGAGTTGAATGTTATGTCTCTAGAACGCATAATTTCTTATTTGATATTGCTGTTAGTTAGTTATACATGTTTTCAAGAAATCTACAATTTAATTCAATGCTATTTTATTTGCATGGACATCTGTATCTGAATGTCTGTACCTGCGGTGCGATTTACAACAAAAAAATTGCAGTGAGCAAATAGTTCCCTATCTAAAATTGGGATTTACTTTTTAATTGACATAATAAAGCAGAAATGATAAGAATGTGTTTATCATAAAACTTTCCATTTTCAAAAAAGGAAAATAATAACCTCACAAAAGATATAAACATTGAAACGGTATAAAAATAGTCTAATTTTTTAAAATTTATCGAAAAAATGAATAAATTTCTCCTTTTTTTGGCCCAATTTCAGTAATTTTCCTCATTTATTTAAACCTATAACAGTCAATGAAAACAATATGAAGACAACTGAAATTGAATTTCGTTAGCAAATGGTTATCTGAAATGCACACTCCCACTTTGCATTATAAAGTCTTTTCAGAATACATCAAATAAAATCCAACTCTTATTTCTTTCCTTTATCATTTGAAGCAATCTTTCTGGAAAATGAATTCATCACTGTCAAAATAAAGAGCAGACATTTTCCCTCTTAATTCATCCATGATTTTTAATAGAATTTACTTGATCTGATTATTCGGGAAGGGGAGTAATTCAGAAGGTTAAACAAGAAAGTTTAATTTAATAACGAATAATTGATCTATTAATAAATAACTTATGCAATTCCATACCTTTCTAATGTTTTCCGAATACCAATTTTAGTGCAGTGTTTTACACAATTTTACTATCGGATAATGCAACGAAATACTGGGAATATACAATGAATTATGGTATATCTGCATAGATCCATAGGAAGAGAGCCGCGAAATTAAAATTCTATATTGAATCTTAAATTAGGCCTTTGTTGACCAAGTGCCAAACATGGTATATTAGAAATTCAAATTCATAGAAAATGCGCGCATTGTCCGCCTTTTATTCTGTCATTGTTTACAAGTGCAAATATTTGAAGGTAAATTGGATCTGAGTTTATTTTTCGTCTGCTTAAGTAGTCCTTATTAACTATTTTAAAATGGTAATGTGCCAATATGTCTGAGTAACAAACAACCATTGTATTTGCTTAAACTGTTTGCACTTCAGTAACTATTTGCACTAACTAAATTTTCTAAATGTGTTTGTTGTTATTTTATTCCTTATGTGATGAAGAAAGTTAAATTTGGTGAATAAATATTCACTACACACCTCAAAATAGATCGTTGGATTTTTTGTAAATATTTCCTAAATTGGGCATTTAAACAAATATTATGATTCTGAAATTCTGTTTAAATTAGAAAAAAATTGTTGACATTAAGATTTAAATGGGGTGATAACTGAAAAGATGCGATTTTTACCTGAGACATATTTTTGGATTCCTGTTCAGTCTATATTCTCAGTATTTTCACTCTATATGAATATTGAATCCAACTAAGCATAATTGTATAGATGGGTGGAAAAATATAATTAAAATGGAACTAGAGATAACGAAGTCTTTGAATATTAGGTATTAATAAATAATGAATTGTCAATTTTAGTTAATTAATGAATTATCTCTTTTCAAAACATTTATGAGAGAAATCAACACATCAAACACAAACACTAAGAAGAGAAATTAATTTTTACAAAAAGTTTCGTTTCGCTAACATTTGAATAAAAATGCACTTATGGATAAATATAAGAAAGTATAGAGTCCAATTAAGATTATAAAAATTTCTGAGATTTTTTTTTATTTATAATGTAGTCGATTTTTTAAAAAATTTAGGATTGATAATAAGATTTGGAAAAAAATGAATGAAGAAAGAAAGATAAATATATGAATGAAATAAAGGTTGCCATCAGATGTTTATACACTGCCATAATTAAAAACACAAAGAAAGGAGCTGAATATATAGTTTTTTATTTGAGAATTTTCCCAATAAGTATGAATATATTGAATAAGAATATACATCAAACACAAATACGAATACACACCAGGATTGATAAAGAAATTCTTAACAACAATTTAATTTTATAAATGTCATCTCTTCATTTTTCAAAATTGATATAAATTTTCTTTTGGTGAAACCTTTGATACAAAATTTATCTTATTTAATTGATGAAACCATTATCATTTATCTGGTTCATATATTAGTATTTTTTCAAAGTAATAATATAATTATCATATTTTTTCTATTCAAACATTTGAAAAGAAACATTTTAAATTTAACATTATTCATGTTATGCTTTATAGAATTATCCGAAATATTTTTGTCCAAAATTTCAATCTTAAATAATATGTTCTTCATAAATCTGGTTTTATGTATCTAGAGTATCGAACTTAAATACATGCATCCACGTTTTCTTAATTAAAATAAATGGAAATAAAGAATTTATTCTTGGTATTAAATATTTTTGTTTCTGTATTTTACTTAATATTTTCTCCATCAATAGGAATAAGAACGTATACTTTTGGAATCATATTGATATAAATATGTTACTGAACAAATCATTTTAAAGGTTCATTACCCATAAAGGGCTCATTACAAATAGCCGAATTAATTAATAAAATACAAAAAAAGAGGTGAGAGCTATTCATTGTTAATGGCTCTTAAAAATAATATAATTCAGCCTTTCTAATTTTTGTAAATGGAGATAATCTCCTGAAGTTTATTCTTGTTTACCTACATTTTTTTCTTATAAAATTGCATTGAATACCTTATAACAAGGATCATCATCATAAGAAATTGTTTAGAAGAACAAAAAGTGAGGATTGTCAATGAAAGTTTTGATGTTATAAAAATACATAGGATAATGGTTCCTTATAAAAAATTATTTTGCATACATTTAAGGAAAGTACATTACCAAGACAGATTATGCAAATTACCTGGTTTTAAGGGTAATAAAATGAGACTTATTATAAGTGTTTGGGTACTTTATTAACGGATTTTGTATCTTTTATTCCTTTTAGTTTCCAGTGGTTTAAAATTAGATTCAACGGAAGTTCCGATGTTTATGCTGTTCGTATTTTCGTGCAGTTTAAAAACAAAAGAGTACGAACGAGAGTCGATTTTAATAATTAGTAATTCCTAATTAAAATTACTGTTATTCAATATTATGATAAAAATTTGAAATAAATTTAGTGTAATTTATCAAATACCATTTTATAGTGGGTCGTGCTTTTAATTAAAACCAGTTAAGAATTCTTAGACTCATCATTTTAATTACTAATTATTTTCCTGGAGAATTTTTTTATAATGCTATTTTGGTATAATAGATATTTACCAAATTTTCTTTTTTATTCATTTATTTTATTAATCATTTTTTTAAAAAATTGGTATTCTTAAAAATGTTAAGGTTTTTAAAATTGCTCTTTGAAATATTTTTGCTTTATTAATATTCAACTGAAATATATTAAAAAAAATAGTCAATTAATTTATATTTCGTAAATAATGTTGTTTTAAATATCTCTTTTCAAACAAGACTATAACATTTTCTTTAAAAATGAATTAAAAAATGTATATGTAAATATACTTTAGTTACGGGAAAAAAGAAAGAATCAAAATTTGTAGAATAAATATTATCTTCTTCCAACTGTCAAAATGACAGACAGATAATTCAAAAATAATAATATATGAAGTAATGACTGATTCTCTCAATTTTTATATAAAATTATTCTATCTAAATTAATCCTTAAACACAAGTAATGTTTAAATTTTCTCTTTTACCTTACAAAGATGTCGCATTCTCATTCAATTCTTCCAATTTTGGAATGGTTTGTGCCGCTATGTTTATGTCTTTGTTATATAAAAAAAGTAAGAAGAAAGATCCATTACTTTCGAAACTACTGCTCCCAAGGGAAACTTTATCTTACTTAAACTGATTTCCACGGCCAATATTTACTTTTCTTTTCTTTTCACTACACTATACCCCCGAAATCCGAACCTCTAAAGTTCTTTGTCAGTTAAATGGGTATTTGAGGAAAGATTTATTGAAAAACAATACAAGAGAACACAATTTAAAAGCCACATCATATTAAAGACTAAATAAAACAGAAGATATTTGGTGATTTACAAAGAATTCAATGCTTGATAATTTGTGGTTTTGCTTGGACAAACAGCTTTATTAGAATTAACAATGAAACCGTAATGCAGCTGGGCGAAATTTGAGTGGGAGTATGGAAAACATTCTGAGCCTGAATTTGCGGGAAAGATTTCTTCGCATTCTGAAGAAAGTGAACTAAACTTCAGGTTTTGATCTTGCACAATTTGATTTTCCTCATTCTTCACCATTTGTTTGGTTTCAGACCCTCGGTAAATTTATTGAGGAGAAAACGCATGTTGAAATAATAAAATGAGTTACCTTCGTTCCCGCAGTGCAACAATCAGAAAATTTAAAGTTGAATAGTCTGAAATATGAAGGGAGTGTGTCCTGATCGGTTATAAAAAAGATGCATGTTCTATCGGGTGATGGGTTAAGCGAAAGGATGAGTATATTTTATTCATGCTTCCTTCCGATGAACCTTTGTCCTTTTCTTTTGACTAACATTAAAAATCCGATTTATTTATTATATTTTTAAGGATGCTTTGATCTGAACATGGCAGGGAGGAATATTACGTGAAATGAGTTGTTGTCAAAGAATATTTTGTGACCTGTGAATGGTTTATCCAAATTCAACAGTGTGGTCACAAAGTAGGATGTTTTTGATTTTGTTGAACTAATGGGATAGAGCAGATCACCTTTAAGCAGCATTTACTTTCACCCTATGACTTAACACTGCAGTCATATTTGCTGATCTGTTTTCATGTTGTTGTTTTTTTAATAGATAGAACTATTACTTGAAAGATAGAAATCTTCTGTCGTTCAATTTGCAGTGCTATTAGTATTAGATGTTGTCATTTTGGGATTCGCGGTAAGCAAAGCATGTTTTCTTTTTCAGCTAGTATTTGCTTCAGCAATGCTTTTTTTATCACTGTTCTTTATTTAACACTTTGATTTTTCCGTCCTTACATGTGTCCTAAATTATCTTAACCTATCCTAAATTATCTTTTATGTCTTCATTCATACTTAAAATTAGACAATGCATTGTTGCTTTTAATAAGAAAAGAATGACAATTTATAATAGATATTTGTATTATTAAACTTTCTATATAACGAGTTTTTTTTCCCCAGAAATCTTCATTTTCATTTATAAGGATTGAAGAGTATATCCAAACTACATTTCGAAATTTTAGACATGAATTCTAAAGATCCTATCTCTCTTTTAAATATGTTTTACAAAATTTTATTCCTTTCTGGAATCTTGAAATTCCTTCTAAACGTTTCTTAAATAGCCCACAATATCCGATGAATCATTTGCACAACAGACGAGGGAAAAAATTCCCAGTGTTTATCCCTCACATCGATTCACCGCCCCTTATTCCCCCAATGAATAGTGCCCTAAATGGGAAACTTTCAGGTAAATAAACAAGCCATCCATTACCTATGGTTGTGAGGGTGATGAAGCAATAGTAAAAGGAGTCGAAGTAGTCCCAGCGCTCGTACTTGGAGAATGCCGCGGCCCCTGTCGTCATGACAACCGTAGAGAGGATGGAGATGAGACAGATGAGATTGGTCTCCGAGACATCGGTGTTTCTCAATCCTGCCACTCTCTTCAGGTTTTTTAGTACGAAAGCGACGAATGTGTTTAGTCGCTCTCCTATGCTCTGGAACACCACAAGCCCCAAGGGGATGCCAGCCAGGGCGTAGAACATGCAGAAAGTTTTGCCGCCTACGGTGGCGGGGGTGGAGTGGCCGTAACCTAGAAAGAAGAAATGGCAACCATTAGAAAATAGTAATATTGGAACATTTTTCAAGTAGCAGGATATTTTAAAAGATACGGAACAATATGTTAAAAGATGTATCACGGATATATGCCATTATTTTTTAGAGCTATTTTAATATATCATATAACATGAATATGTAAAAAAGGGGAAAATATCAAATCTTTCATAAGATTGACATAGGCATGAGATTATAAAACATCATGTCGTAGATTATTCTTTAGAAATTAATGGTAACTTAATAACCTATTTTATTTAAATTCACTTATTTTATTCTGGCAAAGATTAAATTGGTTAATTTAATATTTTTCTCAAGCCGTTAAGTCAGGTTAAAAAATTTCTTGCATTTATGCGTCTTTTATAATAATGTATTATCCGGCTATAATAGATATGCAGGCGTATTACTACCGACGAATTTTGTTATATTTTGTTCATTTTCTGGTAGCGCCACCTAGCTGTACATTTTTGAAGAAATATTTATAATTTCATATCATTTTTATCATGAAACTTAAGAATCCACGTAAATAACCAAGATTAATCAAAATACATAAATTCCACTTTTAATGGACATATTTGAAGATTTTATTTTGATTTGATTGATTTGAAAAAAATATTTTGTTATTCTAAATATTAATTGAGATTTCATCAATTAATCTGCATCATTTTGTAGTAGTATGCTTTTATTAACACATAAAAAAGCAAACATATATATCACTATATTAATGAAAATAAGTAGGAAATGTTGTTTAAATCTGGTTTGTAATAATACTATAATCTCACTATAATATCATTTACAGTTTCTCTCAAACTACTTTCTGTCCTTTTAAAGTACTATAGTTTCAATATAGTAATTTCGGACATATTAAGATATGAAATGGAACTAATTTGACTCCCAATGAAAAAAAAAATCACACTGTGTGATTTATTACATAGAATTTATTACATTTTATCGAATATTGTATATTTTATATAAATATGACATATATTTATATAAGAGAACGTTTGAAAAGACATAAATTAGCATTCTGTGTTAGAAGTAATAATGCTAGTTTTTGAAATACAAACTAGATAGATAAAAATAAAAATATTTTGAATTTTTTTCAAAATATTCTTATGACAATAAAAACTAAAAAAATATTTAGATTATTTATTCTATAATTGATAATATTTTTTAAATATAAAAATTTATAATTAACCCTATGTAATTGTAAAAAATGTTGAGTTAGAAATATTTTGGCTTCAATGGAAAAAAACTATGAGAAAGTAATATTTTATTAGAGAGGTATATTTTATTTATTTCCAATTAACTATATAGAGTTACATATTAAGTTATGAAAAATGTTTGATTATTCCATCTTATAACTGTTAGGCTATAATAAATATTACACTTCATTTCTTATTTATCAAAATATTGGTTAGCAAAGTTATTATTTCAAAATTCAAAAATTAACAGATAAAGGAATGGCTCGAAATATTTTACAACGTTTTTACGAAAACGATAAAGCAGGAATGTTTTTATATTCGTGATTATACACATAACAAGCAAAGTAATGATCTCTCTTTGTTTTTATGCATAAAATACTCTTCATCAAGCAGGATTTTTAATTTTGATCTTAATATTCAGTATGATTACTTTTTTCCGTTTTCAATGAATACAATAGCTAACGATATCTTTAAAATCTTTGAGGTCTTTCTTTAGAAAAAAGTTGAAATTGATGGAAGAAATAAATGGAAAACTTTAATTAAAATCGAAATTATATTCCCCTTCCGTTTAGAATCATTAAAATTACCACAACCCTATTTGTGATGTTTCTGTTTCAAAAATTAATAGCATTTTTTCATGAATTAAGGACATTTTAATATTTTTAGACACTGATACTTTCCAAGCTGTTTGGTAATAGATTTAATTTAAAATTTTTCATTTTTGTATTCATACTTCAAATGTTGATTTCTGGAACTAAACGGAGAGAAAAGATGAACATATCTTTTAAACGTTGTGAGAGCATTTTTTAATGCTTATGCAAATCAAAGTAATTTTTTTCTTAAAGAGGAATGATAATTAGAATTCAAACTAATTTCTTTTTTTAATTGCTTATTTTTTACATCATTGAGAATCTATTCATTATAAATGCACTAAAAATCTCTTCATCGAAAAGATAATACGCAAATAAAAAAATAATAACATAAGTTACTTTGCTATTTAGGCATGGAATTTAATTGCTTCTTTAAATTATAGAATCTAAAGTATAAAAAAATATATTTAAGTGGATTTAAAATTTTAACTTATTATATCCTTTAATTATGTATATAGTTTTAACAACTTTTTTCTTAAGCTTTAGTAACAATGAATAAAAAAAAATAAGGAAGTGTTATTTTAAAGTCATTATGAAGAATGTCTTTTTTTTTCTCCAGGCATAGTATCATTTTTTCAAATTATATTATAAAAAGCATTAATCTGAATCTTTGAAAATAAAAAAAAATGAATTTAAATAATAAATATTTGAAACGCAACTAGATACAAAAAATGCAAATTTAAGTCTTAAGAAACAGTTAAGTTCCATAACATAATGCGTTTCTTTGTTTTTTGATCAATGAAAAAACTTTGGACGTATAACTAGTGCAAAAAATATACTCAATGAATAATTAAGAAATTTTCATGTAATTATACATTTTTTTTTTGCTTTAAAGTATAAATATCTTTTGGAATTAATGACTGAAATTTTAATTATTTTTCAATATTGCAACTTATTTTTTCGAAAGAATTATTTTATAAAAGATTTTGAGAATTTTTTATTGCTAAATTTTTTAACTTATTAAAAGAACAGGCAGAAGTATAGAAACTATATCTATCACTGTAACATTTTTTTGATAGGATGATGATTTTGGCAAAGTATCCAAAATTGTTATAAGGTTATGTTGCTTTGAAAGTCACGAAGTTTATATCTACTTTTTTATATTATTAGTTCCTTCGTAATATGAGCACATTCTTCCTCTGACAAATTGCGTTTTTTTGCCATAATAAACCGAAACCAAGGCTTTTCTTGCTAAAATAAGAAGGCACGAAATGAATCCAAAAGCTAGGCAAAATATAACAGAATTGACATTAAAACCCGAAAAGATTACAGGTTCATAGTAAACGGGGAAAAAAAACAAGGAAGAAACTTGAGACTATCAAGTGGAAAGATACACAACCCAGCACTGTTTATTTATATAAATCTTTCCTCCTAACTCCCCTGCAACAGCTAATGAATAAAATACAAAAGTGAGGTTAAATATAAACAAACTGAAAGTCAGGATACTAAAACTATATCTATTTCAAACTAGCCGCCTTTGGCGACCAGCCGGTTCGCCACTATTACCGCTAGCTACAATTTTCAATTAAATATTTTAAATAACTGGTCTCTTAATATATTCTCAAACAAAACATTTTAATCTTCAAATTTTGATAATCATACCAAACTTATACTGTTGTTTAGAACGTTTCGTTCAATTTACTATATATATTTTGCTAATTTGTTGTCATTTCCGGTAAAACAACTTTAATTTAAAGTGGAAATGATGAAATTGCAATTAATATAGAGATAATTTTTATTAAAACCAAGCGTCTTATTTTATTTATCATCTTTATTGTTATTTATTATTATTATTATTGAATATGAGTATTGCAAACAGAATCACTTGGTATTTAAGTCTTATGTGAACTACAAAATATTTTTCATAATTTATTATATATTTTTCATAATTTTTAATCTCAAAGAATAATTCAACAAAAATTTCTCAGATTCAGCATAAAATTCAGTTTTTAGTTTTTCTTTCAAAAGAATTGAAATGAAATAAATAATAATATTTGGTTCCGGAAAATAAATATATTTCAAAAATTATGAAGTCTAAATTTAATGCAGTAAGGTATCATATTCTGAGAAATATTCTGGACACACCAAATTTTAAATAAATGAATGAATGTTTCAATTTTAAACGATCGACTAAGACTTATTTATGAAGTTTTAAATGTTAAAAATTTAGAAAAACTCAACATTTTCATAATTTTAGGCCAAATAATCTTTAGAAACCTGCCCGCTAATTGGTGTATTTTCTTTGAAACGATTGATGAAAAATCTAAAATTATCCTTTTTTTTATTGAATAGTGATATTCAAATTTTCATAAATCAGTCAGTTTAAGCGATTTATTTAGTTGATTGGAAATTAACTCTTTTTATTTAAAATATTAGTGTTTCAAGAACATTTTGTTAATCGTGATTTACCTTGCAGAAGCTTAATGTAAAATCAAAAATTTATTACTTATTAGAGCATTTATTGTATCAAGTTACATAAAATATAATCATTTTCCATTTAGACCATTTTAACACATCTGTGTCTTACTAAAGGTTTACAAATTAGCTGCGTGGCCCCGATTTCAATGGACATCCTATTCATATTAAACAAAACTTGCCTTAAAATAAAACTGATTCATTAGATTAATAATATAGAGAGTGTAAAAGATCAATAATAATTTTTCTTGAATTTATTTTTTAGAAAAAATAATATTTCATATATGTTTTCTTTCCTACAGACACGTGCCGAAAATAATATTTTTTCAAGTTTCATTTCCAAAAAGATTTAATTTATTTTCAGTTAGAGCTTTAATCAATGTGATGGCAACACTTTGAAAAAAGCTATTTTTTTTCTCATGAATGCGAAACGTGCTTAATCTTAATTTTTATTTTTGACGAAAAAAATTATTGAAAAACATAGTTAAAATATTTATTTAAAAATTTATTAAAAATAGAAATTTAATTTTAAGATTAAAACATTGGTATCATTTAAAAGATAAATTTTTGACCTTTAACTTCATGTAAAAATCTTTTTTGTGCGGTAATATTTTCGGAAGTTATAGCAGAAACATACCAAAATTTCTCTTAATTTTTAAATAAAGAAAATTCTAATTAAAAATTCGAAAAAATAACCCCAGGTGCACATTCCCGGCCTCCAAGGTATACAGGTGCCAAATTTGGTAACTGTAAGTTGAATGGTCTGGCCTGTAGAGCGCCAACACACACACACACATTGAGCTTTATTATAAGTGTAGATATAGATATAGATTTTGATCTTAAAAGTATATGAAGAAGGATTCCTTTAGATATCTTTGAAATTTACGTAAGAAATAAACCGGCGAAATTACAATGCTGCGAAAGTTAAAAGACAGATGACCGGGGTATTATATTTTTCATGCAATTTGGCCTTATGTATTATGTAAATAATGAATAGAGCATATTTAATTTTATTAATATGCCCTAACTTTAATGTCTTCCACAATTTAATACTAAATTCTTTTTTCTCAGTCAAGTCATGATCATCAAGTTGTAAAAACCATATTTTGTTGAAATTAAACACAACCAATAATTATAGCGAACCAACTGGTGGCCAAAGACGGCTGTTTTAAAATATAATTATTCAGTGGGCTTCAAAATTCCATTTTTCCTATAATAAATGTATTTCGAACATACTTCTTAATAAATAAAAACATAAAAATTAAGATATTTGATGAAATAATTGGAAATTAAAATTATTTATTTGATTTTAGTGGACATTAAAACAAAAGCATGTACAGGTGCAAGAGGTCTTATTAAATATTTTGTGATTGAAATGTTTTCGCCTTGAGAATAAAAGACAGAATTTAAAGGATTGATTTTAAGTTGAATTGTTTCCTGTATCCAGCTGTGATTCACTATTACTTGTAAATAGATCCTAAAATGTGTTTTCCTTTGGAATGATAGAGTAACAATACATTATAAATATGCAAAGAGGGTTTCACATGTTATTTAATCAGAATAAAGAAGCGAAACTCAAATCAATCACAAATAAAACCTAAATTCAATGGCAAATTTATGCTTAAGCCCCCGGGGGGCACCTCGAAATGAGGATGAGATGCTTCCGGCATGGTGATTGGTTCTCCCCACCCTGGAGGGTACATTAATATGTGGGTGATCTGACTCTTCCCATCGATAACGGGACGTACTTCCTTCGGGGAGGGTTGTATTTTGGACGGTGGCGACCCTTAGGACTCAACCACAGTTCCCGCCAATGTTGCTGTTGCGGCGTTCCGGTCATTCAGTTTTTATTGTTTAAATCTGTGTGCCTTCGTGGCGGTTCGGAGAGTTAGATGGCTGACATATGCTTTTGTTAAAAATAATAAAAAAACATACGTAAGACAATCAAAATAATAACAAGTACAATAACGAAGCAATGAGGAGGTAAACTAAACATCTATCTCATAAACAATTGAAAAATAAATCAAATAATATAACTACTAATGAAATATTTAAGAATGCAGTAATAAAATTTACTTCTATTCATAACTAGGCTTTTATTCAGAATATCTGAATTCTTTACTTCTACTGAAAAAAAAAAAAAAAAAAAAACTTTGGTTGGGTTTCGCCTCATATCCAGATTTTTTTTTTTTAAAAAAAAAAAAAAAAAAAAACTTTTAATCAAAAATTTTGGCACCGTTACTACTGCTTTGCATGTTATTTATTTAAATCTATGTGTTCTATCACAATTAAAGTCCCGGTTGCCTAGTGTTTGAAGAGTTCTGAATTGAAGAACGAATTACCTCAGAAATTCATAGACTACATGTACAATGTAGAACCATTTCATAGTTTTACTGATTGTCCATGTGGACACATCTTTGAATTGTTGTGGCTTGGAGCTGAATATTGAATATCAAACCTCAAAAATTGTATTCGCTCTGCTTCAATAAATCAATCTTAATCTTTTAAATGTTTTTTTAGGTTTTTTTAATGCTTTGATAAGGGTTTTATAGTAATATAGTTTGATTAAATTTTGCTATGGTCCTGCTTAGATTTGAATTTTGAAATAATATTTTGCCTTATTATTTTGTGTAATTTAATTCTTTTTATTAATAAATATTAATTTTTATCTTCCAGAAACCTAATTTCTTGAGATTTTCGGCTCAAGAGGATCAATATTTGGATGAAAGTCAGACCCCTCACAGAAAAATCTCTGCCCGAGAGTGACCCCTGAAAAAGAATTCAGGCCAAATTCATCAATTATTTCTCATTTATACCTTTTAATTAATTTTTGCATTTAAATTTTATATTTATATTTCATTTGGCTAAATGGAATGACTAATAAATGAAATGAAGTGGAATGTTATAATGCCATCAATGTAGATTGAATTGCTTGAAAGGATACTATACGACCAGTGTGGGGGGAATGGCATGACATGCTACTACATAATCAGAGGGGATCTAATGACCATGATTCGGCGTGTTTGAAACCATCGAGATCAAACATTCATGGAATGTCTCTGTTTGCACAAATATGGGTGACACGCAGACATGAGTCTTAGTAAATAAAGAACGTTTTCAAAAAGTTAATAAAATAAAAAGAAATGAATAAATTAGTATATTGATTATTTTAATATGTTGAAAGGTGAAGTTAAATTCGCAAGCTTATTGAAGGAAGGGCTTCATAAGTTAAACTATCTAAGACCGTAAAATGCCTCTACTGCATCCATCGCTGAAAATATCACAATAAAAATGGATAATGCTGCGACAAAGATCTTTTTGAATATTATTTATTGGTATTTCACGTTTAAAAAATATTAATATTTTTTTTGTTTTCTTTAGTGACTGAAGCGAACAAATATAGAACTAAAAGCAACAATTGAAACAATTCTTCTGAAATCCTTTTTTCCTCAACGCAAACAAATAAATATGAAAGGAAAGATATTTTGGAAAGAATAGTTTATATATATTTATTTTCATAAAATTCTAGTATGATATATTTCTTGAAATACTACGCAGTGAGTTTGGTTTATTAAAGAGAATTTTATAATGTTATATAAATTTATAATAATTCTGAAAATTTGTTATTTAAATAATTTGATTTATAATTATTTTTCTTATTTTGTTCAAGCAATAATTTTTGTAACATTGAATCAAAAATTTAAGAAGTTTTAAAGTGATATTTACTCTTTATAACATTCTAGAAACAAAAATATACAATAAAAACATCAGCTGAATTGATATAAGAGTATCCTTTTGATATATACTGAAATAAGAAATAGGAATATATGAATTAAAATTTTGAAATAATTTAAATGAGTCAAATTATTCTGATAAACATTGTAATCTAAACAAGTAATCTTTACTGCTTTTAATTATTTTGAATTCATAAAAATAAAATAATATAAAATTTTTTAAATAATAATATGAAAATAGTATTTTTGAAGTCAGATTGCCAACATTGTAAAAAAAGTCAACATATCTGGCTCAAAAGTTTTGAAAAATGTTAGATTGTAAAAAATGCATTACTGTTATTTTAATTTTACTTTACTTAAAATTTTAATTTCTTTTTTCCCATTTGAAAATAAATTAATTTCCGTAACACAATTAACGTTCGAAACAGCTTTAAAAAGGGATCCCGGGACTTTACATCAACTATTAATTTTTTTCATCAGTCGCAAATTAAATTTCTTTCAGTTTATTTAGATGTCTAATGCCCTTCAAAGAATAATGCAGATTCCTTCATTGGAAACCAATGAAGCTTCAGTGATTTAATTTGAAGAGAATCCTTTATTTGATAAATACGTTCTATTCAGGGCTAATATTAAAGTCCCTTAAATACATGTAAATAGCAAACATTTTTTTCGCTCGGAAGTGTAGCAAATTATATCAAATAAATGGAACACGAAGCTATTTAACGCTTATTTTCAGACAAAAGAAATAACAGGTAGCAAAATAGGTGTTTTTATTTCGATGACTTTAGCATATTTCTCTTGTGGCATTTAAGGCCCTTTATTCATTTGAAAGATAAAAGAATGATATAAAATATTCGAAGACTTAAGATTCAAAATAATTTTTTTCGCTTTCTTTATTTGGTTGTAATTATGGAAATTCAGGAAATTTTCTCAGCTACACTAAAATTGGAAACATTTTGTTATTCGCTGGAATCCGATTGTTTTTTGCTAAGAAACATCTTTGCATATTTATTCAGTTTACAAAACTGTTTACTTTTACCAAACACTTAAGGAATTCCTCTAAAACCGAAACATATGTTTTATTATTTTTTTTCTATAAATAATACAGATAAAAATGTATTTCCTTTTAAATGCTCTTCAGCATTAAATTTTTTTTTCATTGGAATGGTTGTATATAAATTTTCTGATTCACAGAAATTCTGATTAAATAAGTTTCATTTAGTTTAAGAGTTCAGTTTTTAATAACATATCGGGAAAATAGCAAAACAAATTCCACACATCAAATTTTTAAAATTACTATTTTGGATTAAAATATTCAGTAATGATAATAGCGTCTAATTTTATCATATGATATATAACAATATTTTGGAGGAACAAAATCTTTCTTGGACAAAGCTCAGGAAAACTAAAAAAATGATTTAACCTAAAACATTATAAATAATTCATGATCTTTTCATATAAATGAATATTATAAAATATTAAATATCGTTCAAAATATAACGTTAATTTTTTGTTTAAAAGTGCTCAGCCATATAATAAAAGCAATATCATAAATTTTTATTCTCATTTAAAATCAAATATTGTAATTTTGATTTTTGATTAATTAGGGAATTTGATATATAAAAATAAAATAAAAATCCCACCAAGGATAATTAAATAAATAATTCAATTTACTGTGCATAAAGAAAGCATTTCTGTTCATAAAAAAACTCACTATTTAGTTTGCGGTACAAAATTATAATTCACTTCCTCCTTCTTGTTAACAAACAATTGAAAACAAATTTCAATTATATTATACGTTAAAATAAACGTTTAAAATTACTTTGAATTCAAATAATTATTAATAAATTTAAATAGAAATTATATTAAAGTGCAGAAAAGATTAATTCATTAATTAAAACATATTTTATTTTCAATAAATGACAACAAAGCATTTTTTACAATTCATTTATGCGTTCTTTATTTTAAATATTTACATTTTATTTTTTGGCAAAATACTTTTCCTTTAATTGTAGTATTTTTTAAAAAAATTTTTTCCCATTTTGCTTCTATGAATTTTGATATTCCATTCATAAATAAAGAGAGGAACAACCCACGTGTTGTAAAATACATTATTAAAGAAAATATGAATTCCGCGTTCCGCACTCTTATTAAATTTCCATCATTCAAGTGAGAAACAAGTTTCTGAAATCAGCTTGACTTAAATCACTTTCGGTTTGCTCGGACGGAGTCACAAATCTTTTTTGTCATGAAACATATATCTTCTGACTCTATTGATTTTCTTGGTCCTTGTGATCTGCATCTCCGACATCTCTTACATTCTGAAATGTGTCAACAAACGGCATCGATAACCTAGAATAGACTTCTACAGTTCTTTTATTTCCTATTCTGGATTTCCTGCAATGAGCGATCTATCATCTGAAAATGATTTGAAATCCCCAGAGAAGATAGATATACTTTTCCGATGGAAAAAAAATCCCTAGACGTTTCTATATCTACCCAATGAATTTCTTTAATATTTCAGAGTAGCGAAAAATTTTCGAAAAAGAGATATTGAATTAAAAAAATAGGGATATGGAGCTTGTGACAATTATTTTGACTTTCCAAGTAGGGATTACAATTTCTAATATATTTAGATAATGTTAAGTGGTGAAACTGATTGAACAAGAATTATTAATTTCATTTTTTACTAAAGATCATAGGCTATTAATGCTTAAAAATTATTTGTTGAGGGCAGTTGTACTTTCTAATTAAAAATTACTGTTAAGATATATATTTTTAATTGGGTTATGTCTTTGGTTTTAATTGGTTTTCATCGAGGTTTTAGATTTTTAATTAGGTTAAACAAAAGGATATTTATTATCAAATTTCAAATTTATTAGTATTCTTTCGAATAAACAATATATTTGATTTATATAACGCTAGCCGCCTTTGGCGACCAGCCGGTTCGCCAGTATTACCGCTCACTACAATTTTCAATTAAATATTTTAAGTAACTGGTCTCTTAATAGATTCTCAAACAAAACATTTTTAATCTTCAAATTTTTATAGTCATACCAAACTTATACTGTTGTTTAGATGGTTTCTTTCAATTTACTATATATATTTTGCTAATTTGTTGTCATTTCCGGTAAAACTTCAACTTTAATTTAAAGTGGAAATGATGAAATTGCAATTAATATAAAGATATTTTTAAATAAAACCAAGCGTTTTATTTTATTTATCATCATTATTGTTATTTATTTATTATTATTATTACTGAATATGAGTATTGCAAACTGAATCGCTCGGTATTTAAGTCTTATGTGAGCTACAAAATGTTTTTAATAATTTATGTAATATCTAAAACAATAATTCAACAAAAATTTCTCAGATTCAGCATAAAATTCAGTTTTTAGTTTTGCTTTCAAAAGGATTGAAATGAAATCAATAATAATATTTTGTTCCGGCCTGTAAATATATTTCAAAAATTATGCAGTCTAAATTTAATGCAGTAAGGTATCAGAGAAATATTCTGGACACACCAAATTTTAAATAAATGAATGAATGTTTCCGTTTTCCACGATCAACTAACACTTATTTATGAAGTTTTGAATGTTAAAATTTAGAAAAACTCAACATTTTCATAATCTTAGTCCAATTAATCTTGAGAAACCTGCGTGTTGATTGGCGTATTTTCTTTGAAAACATAGATGGAAAATCTAAAATTATCCTTTTTTTATTGAATAGTGATATTCAAATTTTCATAAATCAGTCAGTTTAAGCGATTTATTTAGTTGATTGGAAATTAACTCTTTTTATTTAAAATATTAGTGTTTCAAGAACATTTTGTTAATCGTGATTTGCCTAGCAGAACCTTAATTTAAAATCAAAAATTCATTAATTATTAGAGCATTTATTGTATCAAGTTACATAAAATATAATCATTTTCCATTTAGACCATTTTAACAGATGTGTGTCTTACTAAAGGTTTACAAATTAGCTGTGTGGCCCTGATTTGAATGGACATCCTGTTCATATTAAACAAAACTTTCCTTAAAGTAAAACTGATTCATTGGATTAATAATATAGAGAGTGTAAAAGATCAATAATAATTTTTCTTGAATTTATTTTTTACAAAAAATAATATTTTATTTTTGTTTCCTTTCCTACAGACACGTGCCGAAAATTATATTTTTGCAGATTTTATTTCCAAAAAGATTTAATTTATTTTTAGTTGGAGCTTTAATCAATGTGATGGCAACACTTTCAAAGAAGCTAATTTTTCCCCATTAATACGAAACGTGCTCGAGCAGCTTAAATTTTATTTTTATTTTGTACGAAAAAAAATTGTTGAGAAATATATTTAAAATATTTATTTAAAAATTCATTAAAAATAGAAATTTTATTTTAAGATTAAAACATTAATATCATTTAAAAGATAAATTTTTGATCTTTAACTTCATGTAAAAAATCTTTTTTGTGCGGTAATATTTTCGGAAATTATAGCAGAAACACGCCAAAATTTCGCTTAATTTTTAAATAAATAAAATTATAATTAAAAATTCGAAAAAATAACCCGGCCTCCAAGGAATACACGTGCCAAATTTGTTAGCTGTTCGTTGAATGGTTTGGCCTGTACAGCGCCAACACACACACACATTGAGCTTTATTATAAGTACTACATAGAACAAACAGATCAAAAGTAAACATAGCATTTCAATAGTTGCCAAAAACAAAAGAGAGAAAAATGCAATTAATAAGCAGACGATAATTAGAAAAGTACAGATATTTAGACTGGAAAATGAAATTATCTGAAATTAACCACACGCGCAGACGATATTTACAAAAGTAAAAATATTCAAACCTGAAATGGAAAATATATGAGTTATTCCATCAATAAATGCCATAAGTTTGTTTATATCTTCATTATTTTATGAGTCATTAAAAATCAAATTGGGTTCGGGCCTAAATAAACACCCTGTATAGAGAGTGTAAAAGATCATAAAGTAATTTTACTTGAATTTATTTTTTAGAAAAAATAATATTTCATATTTGTTTCATTTCCTACAAACACGTGCCGAAAATTATATTTTTGCAGATTTCATTTCCAAATAGATTTAATTTATTTTTAATTGGAGCTTTAATCAATGGGATGGCAACACTTTGAAACAAGCTAATTTTTTTCCATAAATGCGAAACGTGCTTAGTTTTAATTTTTTATTTTTTACGAAAAAAATTATTGAAAAACATAGTTAAAATATTTATTTAAAAATTCATTAAAAATAGAAATTTAAGTTTAAGATTTAAACATTAGTATCCTTTAAAAGATAAATTTTTGATCTTTAACTTCATGCAAAAATCTTTTTTGTGCTGTAATATTTTCGGAAGTTATAGCAGAAACACGCCAAAATGTCGCTTAATTTTTAAATAAATAAAATTCTATTTAAAAATTCGAAAAAATAACCCCGAGGTGCACATTCCCGGCCTCCAAGGTACACACGTGCCAAATTTGGTAGCTGTAGGTTGAATGTTCTGGCCTGTAGAGCGTCAACATACACACACACATACATTGAGCTTTATTATAAGTATAGATATAGATATAGATATAGATATAGATAGTAGCTGGAACCGGCTCGTTACTGCCACTGAAGAAATAATTTTGGAAGTATCGTTTTAAATTTGAAATAGTTATCTTGTTTAATTAGGAATGACAGAAAGAATTACATTTATTTTCTTGTTGACAATGAATACATTCATTGAAATTCAATGATATATAAAGTAAAAATATAGATAAAATTTATTCTATTATTTCACTTTATTATTCAAAGGCTTTACGGTAGACCATATCTTTTGTTTTCTCGCCTTCATCAAAGACGAATTTCTTTCTGTCGGACTCTTAAGAAGTCAACATACAACTCGCTATTAGAAAAACATGGATTTTCTAGGTTCAATCCAAACATTTGAAGTGGTTGACTTTGCGCTTTGTTTATGGTCATTGTGAATGCAAGTCGAATGGGGAACTGCAGTCTTTTATAATTAAAATGCATATCGGTGGGAATAATGGGAATGCATGGAATAAGCACATACTCTCCATTCGACTTTCTGTTAAAAAAAATTTCCTGGATTCTTGCAGCATATTGATCTTTTGATTCTGATACGCTTGACCGGATAGCACATAAACGTTGTCTTTTGGTTCATGCCTCATATTGATCTTGAGATTGTGAAGCACATGGATTTGTAATTTGTAATGATTTGTTCGTAAATTTTATTGTACTCAAAATAAATGGTAATAATTGTATCATGCTTATAACGTCCACGCAAGTGCAAGCAATAAATTGACGAAGTTTTATTGCAATCGGTTTATTGCGGTAAGGAAGCGCATAAAATATGAGCAAACAAAAATTTATTTTTACGTGTTAGATAGGTACATTTCTTATTCATGTATCATTTTTATGCTGTGTAAAATAACGTGCATTTTCATTAGCCTTTAAAACACCCTTTAAAAATGCTCGCTTTGGTGACTTACATTTTTTAGTAATGAAAAAAAATTGCACGAGATTTCTGAAATATACAATTTTCTGTACGAAAAAAAGAAGCTGTTTTCCGTACGAGAATAAATTCTCCTTTTCCCTTCAATATATGATCCAAAGTAAATTCTTTTTTGCAAATGCTACTTCACCATTTCCTAATAAAAGTTCAAAAAATAATATAGTAGTTATCAGAAATCACAAGTTTAATAGAAAGGGATATAAAACCAGGAACTTTCTACAGCAAAGAAAAAATGTGTTTTTTTCCTTATATTGATATATGATAGCCATGAATACTTCAGTGCACTAGATAAAAGATAAAGAATAGCTAGAAATAAAATCTGAACTGTTCATGCATTCATCATTTTGTGTAGATGATTCTTTTCATCTTCAGAGAGGGAGATAAATACTTAGGATCGTTAGTAGATCGGACCATCTACATCATTTGTAAATCTTGGTTAGTCCTCGCCTTTATATGTCATGTGCACAAAGGGATGGTTCTCTTCACAGACCACTGGGCAAATGGAGACGCCAGCAGTAATAATCTGGCCTTCCGGGAATCTTCTTTTATATAAATGATTTGATGCTAAAGACTCGAGTATCTTGTATATTTTATTATATATTATCTATGTGTTATCTTGTATATTTTATTATATATTATCTATGTGTTATCTTGTATATTTTATTATATATTATCAATGTGTTATCTTGTATATTTATTACTAGCCGCCTTTGGCGACCAGCCGGTCCGCCAATCTTAGTGTTCGTTTAAATTTTAATAATTAAATATTTTACGCAATTCCAACTTTAATAGATTCTTCATCAAAATATTTTAAAACTTCAAATTTTGATAGTCATATAATTCATTCATAATATTATAAAGACCTTCAGTCATAACGTAATATGTATCTCTCTAATTTTCTGTTACCTCTCGTAGAATTTATGCTTTAAATTAAAGTCGAAAGAATTAATCTGCAATTAATATAATAATATTTTTTACTGAAACAAAGCATTTTTTATAATATAATTACTGATAACAGAGTCACTGAGCGTTTAAACTTTATGGGTACTAAAGAATATCTTTCTTAATTTATGCAATATCTCAAGAATTTGTCAACAAAATTTTCTCAGATTCATCATGAACAGATCGATTCATTAACAATGTTTAATTTTAAATGCATCAAATACTAAGAAAATAAAATGAATCATTTAAAATAATCGGTCGAAAACAGGTTTAAAAAACTACTTAAAAAACGATGTACTTAAAACTATAAGCATATACAAAAAAATATATAACTAACATCAATACAATTTAATTACAAAACCATGCAACTAACCTAAAAATAATTTAAATCATTGAAAACAAGTTAAAAAAAACTACTTAAAAAACGATGTACTTAAAACTATAAGCATATACAAAAAATACATAACTAATATAAATACAATTTAATTACAAAAGCATGCAACTAACCTAAAAATAATTGAAGTAATTTCACAAAAATAATTTAAATCAGAACACAATACGCATGCGTGAATTTTCAACGCCAGTTACGGTAACGGAAATACGTGAATTTTTCTACGCCAGTTAGGGTAACGCTATGCAGATTAGGAATTTTTAATTTTCTTTATTCTGTGTTATTTTAATTCAAAAGTACTTCAGAATGAATCTGAAAGATGGATTAATTAACGTTTAATTTTAAATGCATAAAACATTAAGAAAATAAACAGATTCGTTTGAAATAATCGACCGAAAAATGTTAACCGTAACCTCATTACTGTTGAGGGGAAAAGAAACTGAAGCCTTACTCATTTGGCGGTGGGAAAAATGGAAGATTTTTTATTAATAATTAAAATTCTAATTTAGTTTTTAATTAATAATTAAAATTCTAATTAAAAATTCAAAAAAAAGGGACCCCAGGTGCACATTCCCGTCCTCTAAAATATACATGTACCAAATTTGGTAGCTGTAGGTCAAATGACCTGGCCTGTAGAGCGCCAACACACACACATTGAGCTTTATTTATAAGTACTAGCAGCCTTTGGCGACCAGCCGGTTCACCAGTATTACCGCTCGCTACAATTTTCAATTAAAAATTTTAAGTAACTCGTCTCTTAATAGATTCTCAAACAAAACATTTTTAATCTTCCAATTTAGATAGTCATACCAAACGTATACTGTTGTATAGATCGTTTCATTCGATTTACTAAATATATTTTGCTAATTTGTTGTCAACTTTAATTTAAAGTGGAAATAATGAAATTGCAATTAATATAAAGATATTTTTAAATAAAACCAAACGTTTTATTTTATTTATCATCTTTATTGTTATTTATTTATTATTATTATTATTGAATATGAGTATTGAAAACAGAATCGCTCGGTATATAAGTATTATGTGAACTACAAAATATTTTTCATCATTTATGTAATATCTCAAAGAATAATTCAACAAAAATTTCTCAGATTCAGCATAAAATTCAGTTTTCAGTTTTGCTTTTAAAACTATTGAAATGAAATCAATAATATTATTTTGTTCCGGCCTATAAATATATTTCAAAAATTATGAAGTCTAAATTTGATGCAGTAAGGTATCATATTCTGAGAAATATTCTGGACACACCAAATTTTAAATAAATGAATGAATGTTTCTATTTTCCACGATCAACTAAGACTGATTTATGAAGTTTTGAATGCTAAAAATTTAGAAAAACTCAACATTTTCATAATCTTAGGCCAATTAATCTTGAGAAACCTGCGCACTGATTGGCGTATTTTCTTTGAAACGATCGATGAAAAATCTAAAATTATCCTTTCTTTATTGAATAAGGATATTCAATTTTTCATAAATCATTAGTTTAAGTGATTGATTTAGTTGATTGGAAATTAACTCTTTTTATTTAAAATATTAGTGCGCTTCAAGAACATTTTGTCATTCGTGATTTCGCAGAAGCTTTATGTAAAATCAAAAATTCGTTATTTATTAGAGCATTTATTGAATCAAGTTACATAAAATATAATCATTTTCCATTTAGACCATTTCAGCAGATCTGTGTCTTACTAAAGGTTTACAAATTAGCTGTGGCCCTGATTTGAATGGATATCCTGTTCATATTAAACAAAACTTACCTTAAAACAAATCTGATTTATTGTATTAATAATATAGAGAGTGTAAAAGATCATAAAATAATCTTTCTTGAATTTATTTTTTAGAAAAAATAATATTTCATATTTGTTTCATTTCCTAGAGACACGTGCCGAAAATTATATTTTTGAAGATTTCATTTCCAAAAACATTTAATTTAATTTTAGTTGGAGCTTTAATCAATATGATGGCAACACTTTGAAAAAAGCTAATTTTTTCCCATGAATTCGAAACGTGCTCGTGCGGCTTAAATTTTATTTATATTTTGTACGAAAAAAATTGTTGAAAAATATAGTTAAAATATTTATTTAAAAATTCATTAAAAATAGAAATTTAATTTCAAGGTTAAAACATTGGTATCATTTAAAAGATAAATTTTTGATCTTTAACTTCATGTAAAAATCTTTTTTGTGCGGTAATATTTTCGGAAGTTATAGCAAAAACACGCCAAAATTTCGCTTAATTTTTAAATAAATAAAATTCTAATTAAAAATTTGAAAAAATAACCCCCAGGTACACATTCCCGGTCTGCAAGGTATACACGTGCCAAATTTGGTAGCTGTAGGATGAATGGTCTGGCCTGTAGAGCGCCAACACACACACACACACACATTGAACTTTATTATAAGTATATAGATTTATCTTGTGTATTTTATCTTTCTAGCAATGTTTAATAAAGAATTTTTATCAATCTTTTCTTTTTATCGAAGATAAGAAATGAAGTTCAAAAAGCATTTCATGATTTAGAGTACGTATAATTAAATTATTGTAGTACTTTTCAGTAGAAAAAAATACCACAATAGGAAATAGAAATTTTATATCATCCATAATAGATAGAAATTATCTATCCATATTTTTGATAGATAAACTGTCATTTCATAGTTTTAAAATAATTAACAAATGATAGTCATCATCAGGTTGTCATTATAAATATAGATCATTTATTAAAATTATTGGCAAAAACAATTCAGGATCGAATACAGAGTTATTTTTAAAATAATAACAAAATCGGAATTCTATTTACATTTATTTAATTTTACCAAAATGTAATTATACCAAATAACAAATTTAAAATCACTGGCTTTTTTCTGCTCATCGACAATGATTTTTTTTATGATTAAGAGAGCAAAATGCATAGTTTTACTTTAGCAAAAAATAGCAACGTTAGCTTAATTATTTCTTACGGCTTCATGTGTAAATTAAATCGTTTTCATTAACAAACATAAATCTTTTTTATTCTTTAGAATATATTATATTGAAAAGAAACGAGAGAAATTCTATCAGATTAAGATAAGCAAGAAAGATACTACTAATAATTAATATATGTTATCTTTAAATATTTGTATCAAAAAATAATAAAAACTTTAAAAAATGGCGAATTTGATTTTTAAATGTTATATATTTATTTAAAAAATAAAGTCTCCCTCATTTTTTTTGTAATTTTTTACAGATTATATAATAATGAATATTTTTTTCTGGGGATTTTAAGCCAAAACATAAAAAATAATTTTATAGTAATTAAAAGCAAATATTTTTATTATTTCTGACAAGCTTGAAATTTATTGTTCGCAAAAATTATTTCTAACTAGTTAAATTTCTACCCTAACTGGCATTTTAGGACTACATAATTACAATTCAGAAAACAAATCAAGGCATATTTTAATTTCTTGTGAGCGTTAAGAAGTTCTTTATGGTAAATTTAAATTCGATTTGAGAAAAGAAATTCCGAGAGCTGTATGAGAAAATCATAATAACATTTCTTACATCTTATTTTTATTCATTCAATTTTCAGTATATTAAATTCTTGTCTCAGAGAGATTTCTGTTGAACGTTGTAAATACCTCATTGTTATAT
>JAPMOR010081409.1:36782-46941 GCA_026543865.1 Argiope aurantia | reverse complement strand
TCTCAGAGAGATTTCTGTTGAACGTTGTAAATACCTCATTGTTATATGACTTTAATAGAAACTTCACTCCAATTCTGTTTAGCAAATTACAGTTAACAATGAGTGACACCAGCAATTGACCCTTTAAACTTGCCTGCCATTCTGATGGTTTGAAATTAGAATAAACGCGGCTGTAATCGCAACCATGGAATTTTGAATTAGATGCCAACTTCGCTGCATGGTTATCAAATTCCCTACTTCGTGTAACTGATATTTCATATATATTTAATTTATGGAATTTGCGGATATTAATGATGAAAGGCATTGAAGACAATTATCCCATCCGATAATGTTTAAGCGCTTAAAAGTTGGAGGATATGAATATAAGTGTTCCACGACGTGACAAATGCATTTATTTAATTGTCATATGTGTTATAGAATGAAATATATTTTATTTCTGGCTTATTCCTTTGAAACGTTCTTAAAAATAAATTCTAGAAAGTGGTAATTTAATAAATGGAAGTACTGTACATGGCATCATTAATATCTGTCATCTTTGCATTCTTTGTAAATGTATTATCACCTTTCAAAAATTAAATGGCTGCATTCTCTGACGTGAATAGTTTCTGAAGATAATTGTTTATATATGTTTTAAAAAGACATTTATCTATCGGTAATTAAATTAATAATAAGTGTAAATAATGCTTTTAAGAAATTTATTATTTAAATGAAGATTATGAAAGCTTAGATATTAAATAAAAGGAAATATAAAACAAAAATGTAATAGTTTAGATTACACAGATACATCTTTTTTCATATGATCGAGTACTCGAGTGCCTTCTACACCCGTATCTAATTTTTTTGTAAAAAAAAAAAATTAATTAAATAAGTGATTGCAAAAATAAAGGATTGAAATAATGATTGCACAATGCCAAAAATTTTTGGATTACATAAATGGCGTTCTAAAAAAATTCTAACAGTTTTTTTTTACTTTTCGTCAACTGCAAGTTTATTTTCGATCTAAATATAAATCGCAAATTCCTAAAAAAATTCAAAAATCTGAAACTCCGTTTCTAAATCCCATTCAGTATATTTGCATACGAAATTTTGAATTCTGAATTCATAGGAATTCAAAATGTTTCTGAGAATCCATTTCAATGATATACAAAAGTAAATGCACTGTTTGCATCGGAGAACCGTCTTCAAAGAATATTGAAATAAGATTTTATTCTTCCTGAATAAGTTGTACGATACATTTCGCTTAAAATACCATATAGCTTTAAAATGCAAAATTAATAATTTAATAATAAGAATAAATTTCTAATCATTTTATTTATTTCACTTTTCATTTAATTAACCAGGAAGTTTATCTGATTGACCTAAGAAAATGCAGGCTGTGTGTGTGTGTGTGTGTGAGCGTACACATATACGTAGAGTGCACGTGTGCGACACATATGTATAGTATTGTATGCATTTATAACGTATTCTCTTTAATATATGAACCAAAAACTTATTTCTAAATTGTTAGCGAGAAGTATAAACTTCCGAAAAATATATATGTATCCGGTGAATTAAAATAACTTAATGTATATGTTCTGGCTATATTTTCTTCAATGAAATTATAAATACGCTCAATAAAATTTTATAATAGAAATTAAATTTTATGATATTAATGCAAGATCTTTTTCAGTAGATCGGAGTTATTTTTAAATTAACATTCAATAATTAATTGGAATTAACTGACGAAAGTTTTACTAAAGATTTAATATGATATTTTTCAATGACAAAAACACTACTTTCAAAATTAATGTTACATTATTTCGCAAGAATAATAAGCAAAATATATATTAACTGTTAATAACTATCATAGTTAATTAAAGAAACATGAACCAAATAAAAAAGATATATTTTGAATTAAGTGAAAATGTATTCTTTATCATTTTGAGGCTTCATTGAACAATTTGATTCGATTTAAAATATTACCCAAAGCAATCAATATATATTTTGTATGCAATGGCATTTTAAAAATTGAATTGATAATTAGGTTCATTAGTTTGTAATTTAAAGCGAAAAAAAACCCAATCAATTAAAATTATTTATAAAAGTTCGTTCAATATAATAATAGTATTATATATTTTATTTAGTTTGCTATCCAAAATGTGAATTTTACTTTCCCAAAAATAACTCAGAAGATTTCGACATTCCGATTTACTGACACATAAAACTAAACAGATCATTCGCAACGGAGAACAAATTTTCAAAACGATCGAAATCAGGTTTCATTCTTTCTGCTACACATGTAGCAGGGTTTTGGCTTCAAACTCTGATGACTTTACAACTGTAGGTGAATAATATAAAAAAAAGAAGGAAAATTCGTTCTTTAGAAAGAGAAAAATCATTATTTTTTTCAGCTCCTTTTTCTTTGGTTCTGCCTTTCAGTGTGCATTTCGAGTTGAAAAGAGTTTTATTCGAGAATGTAAAGAAAGTTTGAGGAAGCCAAGTGGATGATGTATGAGAGAGACAGCAGGTTGGAAAGATTTCGATTTATTTCAGTATAGTCAATTTTCTAAAGCTTATTTTCAAGCTTCTCAGCTGTTTTGTCAGTAGGCAACAAAGATTTATTTTCTTGAAAAAAAGAATTGTTCAAGATAGGAAGGGGATATTATGCATATTCATGACTCTAAGCATTTTTTTCAAATACTTTTTTTTATTAAAAATAAAAGAAAATGCATTTAAGAAAGTTTCATACGTTGTGGTGTATTTCGCCTTTCAAACATAAATCAAGTCAGTGTAATATGTAGTCTTTGAAAAGAGCTTCATCTTTTGCTTCAAAATTTCTAAAATATTCTTAAAATATAATCGTTCCTTTTTTTTTACTTATATAAAATATATCTGAAATACTTAGAAGAAATATAAAGTATTTGCACATTCTACAGAACATTTTTATGAAACTTTTGTATTCGTTAAATGGTATATACCTAAATAAATTATCAAATATATGAATTTTTTTAGCATTTTTTGCTGATTTCAAGTAATTGTTTTCATTTAATTGAGATTCACGTTCCAATACTTATAACAGTAATAGTTACAGGGAAAAGTATTTGTCAAATATCATTGATCCTTTTTAATATATTTTCATAATTTAATATTCTGTAAATTTCATATCCTTTTTCGCAATTCCATATTCTGTTCGCCTGAAGTTCCCAATCCAAAAGTACACAATGATCAACATAAAGACAATAATATTTTTCTTTACCACTCGGTAAAGACAAAAGTTTGAATATTTAAAAACACTGATTATTAAATTTAATGTAAATATACATTTTATGCATATTTCACTAACAAACATACACACATTGATTATATTTCTTCTTATAATTATAATAAACTGCTTAATATATGTTTTGAATATATTTCTATGTTTTATAAATTTGGTTAAAATTAAATGCTTTCATTTTTTAACTCAGATTCCAATACTTTGATTGATACATCCTTTCATTTAATGACTAGTCGCTTCAGGTGACCAGTTACATAAGTTACATATTGGTTACATTTGATTTCAGATAATAATTTCAGAATGTTTAGATATAACTTCATACCCATGATTCTACCAAATTGCTTTAAATTAACGCCATATAGTTTAATTGTCTTATTTAAATTTGATTCTTTGTGAATTTTAACATTTCTATTGAAAACAGCTTCATAGTAACATAGCAGAACATAGCACTATTAAAAACGTAATTATGCAATTCCTTTATCTTCTAAATTTCATGATATTGTAACTTTTCTTTATATCGTTTAAACTGAGCAGATATTAAACAGAATCCTTCTTTAGCTTTCAACTATGTGGGGAAATCATGCGATTAAATATTTGATAGAACAATGGAAAAGGTCCAACGCAACAATTTATTCTATATTGTGGGAGATTAAGGAGAAATATTTTTTTTAAATGCCAAGCTCTTGGAAACGTTTTTTTGACTATTAAATTGATATCATTAAAATACTATTTTAAAAATTTTTAAAGGGTGTAAAATTCACTTGGAAATTATCACATAAAAATTTAAAAAAATAAAAACATTGTTAAATTTTTATTAATACAAAATTATAATTTAAATTTTAAGAAATCTCTTTAAGTTGCATATTTCTTGCTCTCCAATGTGTATATCTGCTCTAGATAAAACAGCCTGGCCTGTAGAGAGCCAACAGACACAGATACGTATGTGCACAGATCTCTATAATTAAAAGAATTAGATTGCTTTGTAAAGTGTAAATATCTTTTAAGTATATTTTTTGTATGCTGCGTTATTCTTTACAAAGTTCACAATCACATCCAAAATTCATATTAGGCTAATATGAATTAAGGTATTAGGGTATCTTATCATATTGTGATAAGCTTTTTCATACACAAGATTCACTTGAAAATTATTATTTTGTATATAATAGACTATAGTATCCATGGTATGGTGTATCCATGCATAGCCCTATCCCATCTGCATTGTATATAAAGTCAAATTGCTATCAAAACAGATAGGAAATGAAATCTTATTACATTGTGATAAGAATTATTACATATGAAATCTTATCATAATGAGATAAACTGTTTTATACACAAAACTCACTTGAAAATTACTTTTACTTGAACAAAACAGACCATCGTATTAAACCATGCATGCACAGCCTATCCCATTTACATTGTATATAAAATCAAATTATTATCAGAGCTGATAGGAAATGAAATCGTATCATATTGTGACAAGAATTATTATATATAAAATCATATTTTGATAAACTGTTTCATACACAAAATTCAGTCGAAAATTACTGTTATCTTGAATACAATAAACTGTGGTATTAAACCATGCGTGCACAATCTATCTCGTCAACATTGTATGTAAAGTTCGATTACCATGAGAGCAGATAATAAATGAAATCTCATCATATTGTCATAAGAATTATTACGCATGAAATCTTATTATATTGTGATAAGAATTATCATATATGAAATCTTTTCATGTTCTTATTAATTGTTTTATACACAACATTCACTTTAAAATTACTGTTATTTTAAATTTCACAATCATGGTATTAACCCATGCATGTACATCCTGTTCCATCCACACTATATGTAAAGTCTAATTCCTACCAATGCAGATCTTTTAAGCAAAATATGTACAAATCAACAAATATTTTAGAGTATCATTATTTAAACATAATAATATAGATGATGATCGATTATACTGCGGATTTAATTGCTCTAAAGCATGATGCAGAATCCCAGAAAAGAGAAAAGGATGATTAAGTGCACACGGAAACAAACAGTGACGGATTGCGATGAATCATTTCATATGAGTTCCAGGATTAAGCACTTGTTTTCATCTACTCGTGTTGACATGATTGTCTGAGCATTGTGATTGATGAGGAAATATAGCATCATCCTTTTCAATGTATTCATTCTTGTTTCTTTTATATTTTCCTTTATATTTTCCGTGCGTTGAAATGACTGAAATATTACGCATAATGTGTAATTATAAGAATACATTAATTTTGATTGCGATATCAATCATTTTTAACTGCGTAATGTTTATTTTCTGGTATGATGGTATGTTATTAATATAGGAAGGTGATTATTCTGGATCTAAATTGTATTCGGATGGAGTATTTTGATTAGATAATTGTATAAATTTGCCATAGTGAGTGAAAGAAAGGATAATACTATCAGGAACATTAAATTATATTATTTTTATAAAGGGTGCTTTAGATTATATGGATTTATCATTTTGAAATATTTAAACTTTTCTATCTTGATATTAAGTTTGAAATCCATAATTCATGAAAATTTAATCTAATTTTGTTTTACAAAAGGCATTCAAAAGAAATTCTAATAATAAATTTTATTCAATATTAATAAAATCTACATATGAATTGTTATGTTTCATAAGCATTTGCATAATGCAAAGGGTAGTCAAATAGCAAAGCATAAACCATAGAAATTCAGAAACGATAAGTAATAAAGATATCCCATATTTAAGTAGGAGAATTGAGCCTTTACCTATTCAATTGTATTTTAATTTCCTGTTCTGGTAGATTAATCATTAACGCGATACCTATATGTGCTAAAAAATTCCTCTAAACTAAAAAAATTCCTCTAAGAGGAGTTTGATCACTACATGATAAATCTAAACGCAAGATTAACAAAAATAGAAAAAAATAACATAGTATTATTTATCGTGCAAGAATTCAATGATTAATATAGGGAAAACTTTTTAAATAACAAAGTAATATTTACAAGTAAGAATGGTACATCTTTAACCATAATGTTTTCACTATTTTTCATCATACCATTGCTTCTTTAGATGTATAATCATATATTTCTCATCAGACCTCGTATTACTTGCTCTTTTATTACCAAAGTTAGCAAAATCATACAGGGTGTTTCAGTGAACCGTTTCAAAATTTCTAAGAGGGGTAGGGTACATCCTGACAACTCGAAATCATAGAGCAATGTGGGGTCGGAAATGCTTTCCTGAAGCGGTGTTGTACACAGAAGCACCATAAAGAAAATAGACCGTAAATGAGAAATCGTTTTAATAATACATGAAAAGAAGCAAAAGGTACATGAATTAAAGTAAATATTCGAAGTTTCTTTTACGGGCTACAATGCACGCCTCACGTCTCCGACGCATGGACATCCGAACATTCTGGAATACTCCAGGCATATCTCAAATCTCTCCGGCAGCTACTGCGATTCTTGCAACGAGCTCCTCAGCAGTGCCAACAGGGGTGTCATAAACTAGGGATTTCTTATGACCCCATAAATAAAAATCAAGACATGATAAGTCGGGTGACTGAGCAGGCCAACGCACGGGACCCCCACGTTCGATCCACCGTTGACCAAATGTGACATCCATGTAGTTACGAACATCTCCGCTATAATGGGCAGGGGCTCCATCGTGTTGGAACCACATTGTCTGTTGCATCGATGCAGAAATCTGTTCATCTTTCAAAAGTAGTGGCAATACTTGCTTCAGAAAGAACAAGTACGTAGGTCCGGTTAGACGACCCGGTAACAGGTAAGGTCCGATGAAGTGATCTCCCACAATATCGACCCATACATTGACCGAAAATCTGTGCTGCACGACATCGTATTGCATGCGGGGTCTCGACCGCCCAGATATGATCGTTATGCGAGTTGAAAATTCCTTCCCTTGTGAAGGATGCCTCATCGGAAAACAACACTTTATCAGGAAAAAGGGAATTTGTAGCACATTTTCCCTGGTAACACTGTGCGAAAGTAATACGAGGTACATATTCCTCCGGTTTCTGTGTCTGGACATGATGCACGTGAAACGTATGCATGTCTTCTGCTCAGAGAATCCTCCAGACGCTGCAATGAGAAACCCCGACTGCGTTTGCTACATTTCGCGTACTCGTTCTTGGATTCCCCTATACATGCTGCAGCACATTCTGTTCAGCGTCTGCAGTTCGTGTTGTTCTTAGCCTGTCTCTGTGAGTTCTTTCTAATGAACTCGTCTCAGCTAACCTCTGGTGCAGTCTTGCAAAGAAATTATGACTGGGAATACGCCTCGTCGGATATTGTTCCGCGTACAAACGCTGTGCAGCTGGCCCACTACAATTTGCAGTCCCGTACGCCAAACGCATATCGGCTAACTCTGCGATCGTGTAATCATCCATCCTACTAACTTGGCGTTCTTGTGCGAAATGAAGATTCCCTGCACGAAAGCTCGGACTTTTCGCACAACGCCATCTACCTCGTCAGGAAAGCATTTTTGACTGCCCATGGGTATATGATTTTGGTTTGTCAGGATGTACCCTACCCCTCTTAGAAGTTCTGAAACGGTTCACTGAAACACCCTGTATACTAAAATGCCTATTAAAAATATAAAGCCCATGCTGAAAAAGTTTGCTATCAGAATGCTGTCGTGTTTCATGAACTTAATCATAAATCAAACGTTGATTTAAAGTAACCTGATCTCAAAAATACGCATGCTTCATTCGTAGGTTTCAATAGAGAAACCCTTCAAATTTGGATATATATCTTTTTAAAAAAAGAGTATATAGTTACATATAAATGAATTTAGTTGTTGCTAGAAGTATGAAAATTAAAACCGCTAATTTTCTATCTTTAGCAATCGTGATTCTCTAAAGAAATATATATTTAATATTTCCTCTATCGAATTATTTATATTATTTCATTTTTTTCTTTGAAAAATTAGGGAAAAGAATAACTCCTAAAATTGATTTGAGAAGTTATTATGGATCTTCTAACATATTAATACACAACTACTTGAATGTCCTAAGCTAGCCATATTTGATTGCGTTTTCTTATTTTTGAAACAGGTATATTTGCAATTTTTTGTAATGTTAATAATGTAAACGATGAAAAATGTAGCAATAAACATGGATAATAAACTAAAAATAAACATTAATTACCATTTGCCATAGAAAAAAAAAAGATCAAATATATTTAACAAAATTTTGTGATTTTGACTTGGAATGAAATACGCGATGTTCCGACAATATATTTAGTCAACATACTTAATAAGTGAAAAAAAAGGATTTAAATTCGTGTTCTTTCATATATTTCAAAAAATATACATATAAGGAATTGCTTGATTTTTTAAAAATTATACTAATTTTGAAAAAGAAAAAAGAAATAAGTGAATTGATAAAATAAAATTGAATGGAAGAATTATTAATCCGTTGTATATTTGCAAAGTTTACTAGTAAGTAAAAAACCATATATAAAAAACTGACATCTACTATCGGAAATTTGAAGCGAAATTTCAATTGCGAGAACATTATTTTTTTTAAGTTACGTACTATTAAGTTACGTATTATCAATCCAACAGAAAAACACCATGTTTTCACGTGACTCGCATTTTGCAATCACTAAAATTTAGAAAAGCGTTGGTTTTTGGCCATCTCAATATCAATCAAGTTCTAAAATTTCTTTCTCCAGACCAGATATTTTCATGAAAAACCATTTTACACTGGTTTTAAACAATCATATGGCTATCAAGTTAAGAATGCGTCGATATTTAGAAAACAATGGTGGTTTTTTCCCCCCCATCGCAAAATCGCTCGAGCTCCAAAACTTTATCCCATTTTTTTTTTTTTTTTTTTTTTTTTGCGAAATTTTGGGTTCAATTGGTTTGGAATGATCATGTATGTGCTGTATTGCACAATCGTCAACTTTTCAAAAAACGATGCCCCCCCCCCTCATCCCAAAATCATTCAGCTCAAAAAATTGCAAAATAAAATAAAAAAAAACTAATAATAACAAATAAATAAAACGGTAAAATTGATGCCTCAAAAGCGATACATATCAATTTTCTACCCGCGCATTTTGAGGCTTGGAAAGCGCCAAACCAGAAAAACATCACGTTTTCACATTATTGTACAGAAAGTCCATACATATTTTGACCCAACAGCCAATTTCTGAATCACTAAAAAAGGAATTCGTCCAATTGATAAAGTCCTTCAAATCTCATAAAAAAATGTGCTTTATTTCGATTGAATTAATAAATTTCTGAAAAAAATGTAATATCTAGATATTTATTTTCTTTCAATATATATCAATCATATTTTGTAAAATATTTTTGATATTCTAACATTTTTAAGAAGGAAAATTCACATCTATGTGACTAAAACTGACAAATATATCAAGCTTTAAATATCGCTATACAAAATTATTTTAAATCATTTCAATAGTCGGCTCGATTAAAATCCATGATTCAAAGGATGGCGGGCGATGAAGTGAATCGTAGATTGAAATTGAGAGTATCATAATTAGATCAGTTTTATTCTCCAAACGATGTAACTATTTTTCTTTAAAGTGCTGGTGGAACAAAAAATATGTTTCTTCGTATGGTTAATAAAAAAATGCATAAAAATTCTAATAGTTGAATCTATAAAAATTTAAATATCTAAACTTATTTAGTACGGCAGTTATTGATTCAGGAAGCGGAAATTATAAATTGAAATCCTTGATATGTTTCATAATGTCTAAAAATGTTGCATTTAGACTGCGATTAGGTACCGTGTATATGTTGTTTATAGACACTTTATCATTTACATAGTCTCTCTCTCTCTCTCTCTCTCTCTATATATATATATATATATATATATATATATATATATATATATATATATATATATA
>JAPMOR010081409.1:0-36772 GCA_026543865.1 Argiope aurantia | reverse complement strand
ATATATATATATATATATATATATATATATATATATATATATATATACGTATATCACATAGTCACGTAGTTACGTGTAAATGACCGTATGTAAGAGAATAAATAAAATATAATACATCTTTGAAACAGAAACCGTGTATTTATTTCTTTGAAAGATATCCATACCATGCAGTACAATGAGCACAAAAACATTCCTGTTGCTCATATACCATGTATTTCATGACCGGAAGCACAGCCGCAAGGTAGGTATTATATATACTAATAGAAGTTGCCTATCTTTGTATATACTTAATAAGGGTAATATCCGCAAATAGACCGAAGGAATATAAAAACTTCCTTTCATAGATTTTTTTCTGCATCTTTCATGGTAGCACTAATATACTACGTTTTTTTTCCTATAAAACAACATATTTTACCATATATGCATAAAATAAAAAACACGAAACAGTTTAGCAGCATTGGTATTATTTTCAATTTTTCCTACTTTTCTTGAAGATTCGATATTTAAAATGACCATTAAATAAGTTAATGTAATTTATTATTATAAATAATGTTATAATATATTAAATAGAAATATTGAATGTTCACTATTGTAAGCAAGTAATGAATATTTTTTACAAAAATAATTTTTCTTCAAGAGGGAGAATTTTGAATTTCACCTCCTTCCTATAAAGTATAATTTATTTTTTATCCTTTGTCATTTATTGTTTGATGTAGTATTACTTCGTTATTATGCGCCCATATTTAAGATTTTCCTCTCGTATATAGTGTCTTTCATTGGTTCCATTAGAATAAGTTTAAATAGTAATAGTTTTGTACAAAAATCCGCTGTGTTTTTTAAAACGAAATAAAGTTTTAATTTAGAAATAAATAAATCATTATGTTTGTTCTTTTTTCTATTCTTCAAAGTTGGAAAAATTTAAATAAATTACATTTTGATGCATTTGAGTTCGAGGTGTGTGAGTTATATAACATGTACTTTCTTTCAGAATTGAATATCCATAATTTAAAGAGTCAATAAACATTGTCTTCCATTGTTATAGAAAAACACAGTCCTTAAAATTTTTTCAAAGGCAAAGCCTTTTTATTGATTTAAATAATTTTGTTAATTTTTAATACTCAGCCGAACCAACTGAAAATGAGGAGTACTTGTGTATTTTTACCAAACATATACTATAATATAGTATAATGTTTCTCTGAAGAATTCAGATTTCTATCTCTTTTATGCTGGATAATCACATTGGTTCTCCAATATAAGCGCATCTATTGTTATGCCAAAATTACATTATATATTATTCTTCTTAAAACTGTATTATTTTTAATACATTTGAAGTGTAAATCTCAAGTTGTATGTACTGTTTTTCTAAAATTCTTTTAATTACTGTATAACACGTTTATTGAAATTTCTAAAAATCTCAATTCTTACAAATATTTGAATTATGAATAGTTGAATTATGAACTTGGACCTTTCTCTACCTTCATGTACTGAAATATAACGATTGAAATCATTTATGTCGATCACTTAGTTATTAGTCCCATTTCAACGAGTCATTACCAGAAAGAAATACCTTTAATAAACCAGTCTTGAGCAGTGAATATTAAAATATATTATAACCAATACCATGAACTTCAAAAAAATATTATTGTCATCATTAACAGAGCTTTATCTTCTTAAGAAAATAAACTAAAATATGATAAATACTCACCTTTTCTTATTTAGAGTTAAAATCAACACCATGCAAACTTCTTTAATATAATTATTCTTCACTTGTGTTAAAAGTATTGTCAAAATATCAGATAACAAAAATCAAATAAAATATATTAGAAGACAGAAAGAATATACTGCCAAAGGTATCTAAAGTCAACTGTTTTTGAAATCTGCAATTTTTTTGCATTTTTTTTATATATTTTATTTACTGTGTATCCTCAAACTAAGCAATATTTTGCTTGAATACAGAGCACTAAACAATTCAAATGATTATATGTATATCCATACTTATATAAAGTTCAATGTGTGTGTGTGTGTGTGTGTGTGCGTGTGCGTGTGTGTGTGTTGGCGCTCTACAGGCCAGACCGTTCGACCTACAGCTACCAAATTTGGCACATGCACTTTGGAGGTCGGGAATGTGCACCTGGGGTCCCTTTTTTGAATTTTTAATTAGAATTTTAATTATTAATTAAAAACTAACTTTCCCGCCAAAAAAATCTTTTCATTTCCCCACCGCCAAATGAGTAAGGCTTCAGTTTTTTCCCACGCTAAAGAGGATAGGCTTAAGAAATTTTCGGCAGCTTATTTCAAAGGATTCTGTTTATTTTCTTAATGTTTGATGCATTTAAAATTAAACATTGTTAATTAATCGATCTTTCAGATTCATTCTGAAGTACTGTTGAATTAAAATAAAACAGAATAAAGAAAATTAAAAATTTCTAATCTGCATAGCGTTACCCCAAATGGAGTAGAAAACACAAAGAATTGGAAAGAAAATAGTTGTCAACAATCGCATTTGCGCATTCTTTTCCGATTGTTGACAACTATTTTCAACGGATACGGACTGGTTATGAAAGCTTAATATGTTTTCGATAGATTATTTCAAACGATTCTGTTTATTTCTTTTAGTGTTTGATGCATTTAAAACTAAACACTGTTAATTAATCGATCTGTTCATGATGAATCTGAGAAAATTTTGTTGAAAACTTCTTGAGATATTATATAAATTAAGAAAAAAAATTCTTTAATGCCCATAAGGTCCAAATACTCAGCGACTCTGTTTTCAGAACTCTTATTTAAAAAAATGCTTCGTTTCAGTTAAAAAAATATATATATTATTTTATTTATATCAGTTTAATCTTTTCCACTTTAATTTAAAGCATACATTCTACGGGAGCTAACAGAAAATTAGAGAGATATATATTACGTTATGGCTGAAGGCCTTTATAATATTATGCGTGAATTATATTACTATTAAAATTTGAAGTTTTAAAATATTTTAATGAAGCAATTAAAATGGGAGTTCCATAAAATATTTAATTACTAAAATTTTAACGTGCATTAAGATTGGTGGGCCGGCTGATCGCCAAAGGCGGATTAGTATATAATATTTATGTATTTTCTTTACAGTATTGCTATTCATGGAAGAATTTAGATTTTTAAAGAGCAAAGTAATTTTTGGCCATCATCACTTAGAACAAAATTTGCTATCCTACCATTTTATCACAGAGAAAGTCTTATTGTTATTTTTTTATGCTAATAATCATTCACCAATTTTAATTTATATTTACTAATAAATGATAATTTAGTATTTTTGAATAATACAATTATGTATTTTAATCAGCTTTTGATGAAGATGGTTAGATTGATGCATAAAATATTCTATTGAGTTCATTCATGTAAAAGAGAACTATGAAAACATGAACCTCAAGAAAAGCATTCCAACATTAAAAGAATGAGCAAAAAATCGCTAGATCCCCAGTTGAAGTAATATCCAAGCTCTGTAGTTTCTTGGTCGCTTTCTAATAAAATTCATGAAAACTTTGTGAAAGAGTTAAGAAAATTGCTCCTAGGAGCAAGAAATTCTTAAATTGTTTTCACAGGTAAGGCTTAGACTTCTCTAATAATGCCTCGGAAATTCTTGCAAATTCTGAAGTGTGCATCTTATATTAGACCTAAACTATGCCACAGCTGTGTCCCTCTGAAAGAAATATTCTTGGTCATCATTTTCGAGGTTTTGAAATGAATATCCATAAAATTAGAGATATTGAGGAAAAAATAAGGTAGTAATATGAAAATAGAGATTCTACATTTTTTGTGCTATATATTAATAATTTAGGGAAACCTTAATGTCGTGAAAAGAAATCCATTCTCCAGATAAACAGCAAATTTCTGCATTCTTTAATTGAAGTTAAAAAGTAGGTGATTTCATTTGATATTTCATCGTTGAATAGAACCGCTTAGACTTTAATTAATGCATGTTAATTATTATCCTTGCCATCTTCACTTAGCTGAACTGAAGAAACCTCAGAGTTGCCAAATCTTCCGTCAGAATTAGGAGTTGATTTCAAAAGGAGGTGAATTGGAATCATTTCCATTTGGAAATTAAAATAAGCTCAAGAAATTTATAAAGACTACTTCTTGCTCGCTACTCAGTTGAAATAAATTTATTTAATTTAGTTCATTAGCTAATCTAAATCGTTTTCATTCCAAGTTAGTTAATTATTTAACTCATTTCATATTGAAGACAAGCGATTTGTTTTTCTTTTTATTTGGCCAACAGTCAAATATATAAATAAAACTGATAAAGAGCTTCTGCTCTCTAGTTGCATTATATCGTTTCAATACCCCAATATTTAATTTAATTTACTTATAACGATATTAAATTAGATCGCAATTTGTTCCTCGGATGTCACTATAACAATAATAATTTCGGAATAATTTTGATGAAAAATACATTTCAGATAAACAGTATGAGATTTCATATTGTAGAAATTTATTCAGTAAAGTATAACTTTTCATTTCAAGCTTTCTGAAATGTTAACTATCGTGGTTAAAAAGCAGATATAATTTATCAGCATTTGTTAAAAAAATAAGTTGATACTTAAGTGGTGCTGTAAAGTTTTCCTTTGTGTTCCTGAATCAAATAAGTCATGTAAATTTTAAGTTTTTCTCTTGTTATTTTATTGATTAATAAATATGTGACATTTTTATTTTCAACAATACAGACAAAAGAAAATAAACTTCCAGCTATCATAATTATATAAATTTTTATCTATATTGCTCCTTATACTGAAGCTTCATTTTAAAACCGCTTTTCTTTTTTATAAAAATTAACTTCTTAACTAACTGATAAGGATTTCAATATAATTATTCAATATTATATTCAATATAGTTAATGAGTTTGCAATATAACTTTTTTGCAATGGAAATCTCATCGCTGAAATCATTTACAGATATTATTATAACTGCTGAATTCATGATAGAATGATCGCCGAGCTTGATGACTTACATATTATTTTTTCTCTAATTTCTGAATAATTTTATTTAAAATGATTAAATACATTAATTTAAAAATAAACATTAATAATCGGTTGACCATAACAGAATCATTAGCATACAGAAATGCATCTAAACACCCTGCATATTGTAACTGTCTTTACAAATACATAAAAAATGCCACCCTTTATGAATATTAAAAAAAATTATTCTTAAATTAATCTAGTTTAGATCCATATTTTAGTCCTTTAAATTTTAACCAGACTGACAATAATATTCAACAGAATAAAAGTCCATTCTCAGCGATTGTCGTTAATTATGAAAGGCAGAATAACGTAGCTATTTAATCATGCACGCTTAATTTAAATGTCATCTTTATCATTGTATCAGTTTACAATATTTTTTTCAAAAAATAAATAAGTAATCTTCTTTAGAAGCTCTTTAATTGCTAGTTCACTAAATTACATTTAGATAACTTTTAAATTATACTTTAACAAGCAATTACACATTAACTGCTTAACGCAAATAGATATAACTTTTTGTTTATTTTAAAGGCTCCTCGCCGTCTTGGCAATTTTCAGATTATATCAAGATTACCAAAGCCGAGTTATCAATCATCAAGCTGATGACCCGAGTGCCATTTAATTGTTAACATGTATTGTAAAACAAATATGTATTGAAATAATTTTGTTATACGCCACCAACAATCCATATTTGTTGCTGCGTATCTCTTCATGTAAATATAATTTAAGCAAAAGAGGGTATTAACTTTCCATGAAAATCTTTACAAAGTAATTTAAAGAAACTAATATTATTTATTTATAAACGAGTAAAAAAGCGAACAAAACCGTAAAACTCGTAAAAAATACTATAAATGATTATCAGAATAGCAATCAATTATTCAATTGATTTGGTTTATAATCAATTACTGAAAAATCAAAAAGCCAGATTGAACAGTAAAAAGAAAATTATACAGGGTGTTTCAGTGAACCATTTCAGAACTTCTAAGAGGGGTAGGGTACATCCTGACAACTCGAAATCATATAGCAATGTGGGGTCGGAAAGGCTTTTCTGAAGCGGTGTTGCACACAGAAGCACCATAAGGAAAAGAGATCGTAAAGGTGGAATCGTTTTAATAATACATGAAAAGAAGCAAAAGGTACATGGATTAAAGTAAGTGTTCGAAGTTTCTTCCACAGTCTACAATGCACGCCTCACATCTCTGACGCATGGACATCCGAACATTCTGGAATACTCCAGGCATATCTCGAATCTCTCCGGCAGCTACTGCGATTCTTGCAACGAGCTCCTCAGCAGTGTCAACAGGGGTGTCATAAACTAGCGATTTCATATGACCCCATAAATAAAAATCAAGACATGGTAAGTCGGGTGAACGAGCAGGCCAACGCACTTGATCCCCACGTCCGATCCACCGTTGACCCGATTTATCATGTCTTGATTTTTATTTCTGGGGTCATATGAAATCGTTAGTTTATGACACCCCTGAGGATCTCGTTGCAAGAATCGCAGTAGCTGCCGGAGAGATTCGAGATATGCCTGGAGTATTCCAGAATGTTCGGATGTCCATGCGTCGGATATGTGAGGCGTCCATTGTAGCGCGTGGAAGAAACTTCTAACACTTACTTTAATCCATGTACCTTTTGCTTCTTTTCGTGTATTATTAAAACGATTTCACCTTTACGGTCTCTTTTCCTTATGGTGCTTCTGTGTGCAACACCGCTTCAGGAAAGCATTTCCTATCCCACATTGCTATATGATTTCGAGATGTCAGGATGTACCCTACCCCTCTTAGAAGTTCTGAAACGGTTCACTGAAACACCCTGTATTTGTGAATAATTGACTTCAATGAGAAAAACAAATATACTATTATTTTACAATGTAGGAAATTAGATAAAAAGTAAATTATAAGACTTCAAATTTACAAATCAATACTTTGTGACATTTTAAGCACGCGTTTTAAAGCATTAAATAATATACAATAGTAATTGAATATTAACTATTTATAGATGTGGAGAAAATATATAAAAAAATCATATCATTGATGCTCACTTTCACCAAATACTATTTAAACATGAATTCAACACTCGCACTGTCGTAATAGAAACATAACATATTGGAATCCATGTTTTAAATGGATAAGAGAATTCAATTATCAGAACTCCAACTATCAGGATGCGGTAAAAGAATCCACAAAAAATCAAAAGCACAAAGATAAATTTATTTGATATTATTTTTCACAAATATTTGTAATTGATAAAAGCAAAAAGTATCTGGTTTTCAATTGATTGCTGTACTTATAACAAGATTCTTCAGAAAGCACAAGAAATTCTCGAAACACTACACGATAAATTGAATCAGTTTTTTGCCTAAGTTAGCAGTTTCATCGCTTTCGTCTCTTAGCAGTTTTGTCTTCAATCAGAAATCAGTGATCACTTCTCACTCTTAATGAAAGCAAATGACGATTGTAATAGGTCTTTTATGAGCTCTCGGAAGATTCTCGGGTATTTTGAGAGTCTTTCTTACATCAAGTATTAAATATATTTTCAAGTTTGTCGCTAAAATATTCACATGAAGCATAATTCCAAAATTTAGCCAACGATGCAAAATTCACTCAGTTTAGGGAATTTGTAAAAGTATGTAAGTAATCAAACAATAAAAATTATTATACTTGAAATAATTAATTTAATACGGTATGTCATTTCAAGTTTTTTTTTCTTGAGAATCAACTTTTCTTTCACCAATTCGTTTATGCAGATGTGAACAATATAGACAGATTCTACTGTATGCTCCTGATTTTCTTAATTTCTTTAAAATCCTCTCGTAATTTTTTTCCTTTTTTTTTGCGTTTGAACATTGAACACCTCTTAACCAGAAGAGTTTATATGTCAAATATGCTTTAAACATAGCGCTTTTCACACACACACACACAAAAAGACAATTAGAAAATATTTTCTTGAAAAATTATTATTCATCTTAGAGAAAACATTATAAAAGTTAAGAAAATTTATCAAAAACTCTATCTTTCCAATAGTCGTTTCAGCTAAGATAATAAAAGTAAAAAACGAAACATTGTAAAAAGTAATATCCTAATATTGTAAATAATATCTAAATATATACCAGGGTCAGTCCAAAAGTACCAGAATTAGTAATAACCGAAAAATATACTTGTATCTCCATTTCGAAATGGGATTAAGAAAAAAAAAATTGCATCAACCATTTGTCCTTCATAAGCGTCATCCACCATAACTACAGAAAAAAATATGGCTGCCATCTATTTATTTATAGAACTCTACCAAAAACAATATTTGGGACAAAACTAGTCATCAGTAATGGCACATTCTCTTAGTCTCAAACATATTTTTTCTCTCAGTTGATCTCTTGAAGACTTTTTTTTCATTCATTTGTTATTATCAGCTATGACTAATTTCCTTCCTACAGACTTTTAGCATAAAAACAGTAAGTAGACACACTCTATTGTGTCTGGAAGGAAAATTAATTTTTCTTTATTGATTTATATTTTTACATCCTCGTAAAATATGAAATAAAATAGCGAATATTTAAAATTGCGTAGTCTGGAAATTATGCCTTCAACAGTTGTTTAAATTAAATGAATTTGAATCCATTTGATTTTTTTTCTTTCTCTTTCACCATTAGTGAAGACTTGGAACAAGTTTATATTGCCGGAATGTTTATTTTAGGGGGAGGGAATTACATCTATGTTATTGTTTTTACTTTTACTTGTTATTAAGAATTACATGATTATTTTTGATGTTGTTATGCACACTGAATTGCAATGATATTTTAAACAATAAAACTAATCTACGATTGAAATAGGAAGGTCTAGAGTGAATTCTACTTTAACTTCCACTTCACTTAATTTACATTCAAAGATATCTTTAAAAAAATAGAGTAAGCCATTCATTGTTTATACGGTGATTCATTTATTTGCTCAAATATCATTTTGCTAAGCTGCAATGTCCATGATTACTCATACGGAGCCTAATTTCGAAATGTCAAACGAACTTTTCTTTGTTTTAAGCAAATGTAAAAAATAATAAATTATTTTCTAAAAAATGAATGAGTATTGCATAAACGTATTTGCAGAATTAATTGGGAGCGATTTTTCTTGCTTACTTGCATGATCAAGAACATGAAAATTCCCGGCCTTTCCTAGGAAGCCGGGTTTAATTGAATGATCAATGTGACAATTTCATTGTAATTGCGGGTGGGTTCTTAAGGGTCATCAACGTCCCCTGCGCTATCCCTACCGTTAGAGGTAGGTCTCAACAACACACTGGGTAGGTGGGGTGACTTGATGCAAACTTTTATAATACACTTAGGACAAAAAGAAATCCTCCTAACTTTCTCACATGTTTACATTTGTAATGCTCACCCAGAGGGATATTCCATACAATTTTAATGGGTTAATATCTTTAAAGAATGAAAATAACAATAAACAATAAATATTTGCTTGTAAAAAGTAACACCTTTCCATGAAAGTAATATCTGAATTATAGATAGTGCATGAAATACGCAATTTTTACTTCATATCCTGTTTACTTTTACTGAAATGAATTTCTTTGGGTAGATGAAAGTCTGGATAAAGTAGTGCTCTGAACTCAAAATGTATAATTATATACAATTTTTTTAGGAAGTAAAATCATAGACCAGAATTTAATAAGTTATTTCCGATAGACCAGAATCATAGACCAGAATTTAAGAATTTAATAAGTAAATGGAAATAAATTATTTCCATTTACTTCAGATTCTACCATAAGTTTGAAAATAATTTTTTAAAAATCTGACCTCCAGATCATTTAGATCATTATGATGCGTTTAAAAATAACCACGGTTTAATATTTAGTGACGATTTTATTTCCATTGATTTATATTAAGTCTTGCCCATGCACAATGAGAATTAGTTTAAAAAGCATCATTCAAAGATCTGAAAGGTTAATGTGAAAGGGATATTATTAAAAAGATTGAAATTAATCTAATACCAAAAAACAAAAGTCCAGGTTTGAAGAAGTAAGTACATCATTATACAAATGATTGATATGAAAAAAAAATGCAAAATTCAGTTTTTTTCTTCTTTTTATAATGTATGTTTTCAAAATATTCTTTATTTTGAAAACTCGAGACATATTACGCTGGTTTTGTTCTATTTGAAAAGAATTAAACATCACTTTTAAGCCAAAATTTTTTATAAAATATATTAATTTTTATGTTATTTATTCCTCATATTCAATGAATACTCATTGGATGAATTGAAAAACTGGATTAATATTTCACGACATTTTTGTTTCAATTAAAATAAATCAAATTTTTCATATGCAAATGAGGATTAGTTGAAAAAACATCACTCTAAGATCTGAAAGGTTGAAGTAAAAAGAGATATTTTTAGAAGATATGAAATAATCTAATACCGCAAAGAAAAGTCCAGATTTGGAGAATTAAGTACAACGTTATACACATGACTAATATAAAAACAAACAAAAAAAACTGTTCAAAATTCAGCTTTTCGTCTTTTTATAATATGCATTTAAAAAAATAATCTGTATTTTCAAATCTCGAGATATATTAAGTTGGTTTTGTACTATTTGAAAAAAAATCAACACCATCACTTTTGCGCCAAAATTTTGTATAAGATATTTTAATCTTTCAGATATTTTATAATCTGAAAGATATATTTTATTAAAATTTTATGAATATTTTGGAAGGGACGATATAAAAAACATATATAATTTTTTTCGCAAACTCCAATATACAATCACTGCAGCTATTATTCAATATAAAAAATAAGTGTGTTTTGCACAAGGCTGACAGACTTATTTTCTTTTCCTAATAACATCAAAAAATATACCAGAAGCTTCAACCAGCATTTAGAGAAAGAAAGAAAGAAACTATAGTATCACACATGCTGCTTCACGTCATCCACATCACTAGAGGGATAAAGATGGCCTGTCATCAGCAGATTATGGAGTGTGATCAACAGCAAAAAATGGGGCACAACTGGTTATCAGTAATGGTCCGATCCCTTAGCCTTCATTACTAAAAGTCCCACGGATCGGTTTTCCCCCTCATTTGGTCGCCCAGAGACTTTTTCCAACACAACTGTCCATTAGCGGCGATGATTAATTGCCTCCCTTGGGCTTGAATTATGAGTGACTTTTAGCACAGGAATAGAAAGTAGAGAACTTTTGCAGTTGCTGAAAGGACACAGGACAGTTTTTTATATGAATACTGATTACAGCTGTGTTTCTGCTTCTTTATGAAAAAGCAAATTCATAGTGTTAAGGTTAGATAATCATTTAGATAACTTTATGTGAACAAAGTGCACCGATGAATTAAAGATTTGAAACATAAAAATATTATTTAGACTGTTTTGTAACTAATTATACTACATTAGATATGAAGTTATATAATTTAACATATTATACCTCGAACTATTCATTTTCTCTTTTAATAATTTTGAAAAAATAAAAAATTAAAAGAGAATATTCAAATAGTTATATATTCTAAAAATGTTTATTTTTGAGTACTCCATATTTCATTCTTAATACGTTTCTTTCCCTTCTAGCAACCGTTAAATAATACGGACTGGAGTGCCATAAAACCTTATGAGTTTCAATATTTTTTTCTGTTCTAAATCAAATAATTATCAAAATTCGCTTCATTGACGTTGTCTATTGGATTTATTTCCTTTTAATGCTTATCGCATTAGATATTCAAAACATTTTTCGATTTCCTTCACTTCTCAAACAGTTTTATGGATCAAACAGCTTTACAAATGAATTTCATAATTTTATTAATTTAGATATTTGATACAATTTTGTAAAAGGCAAAAATTTCGGAGACAAATGATAAAGTAGAATTATTTCGAATTATATTAAGAACTTTTTAAAACATCAAGTTACTCATGATATTTCATCCTTTTATCTTCATATTTCAATGATTACTGCATTCAAACATTCAAATTTCCTTATTCATTGGTGAAATTCTTCAAGCCATGTATAAGAAATAATTTTATGAACATTTTACGAAATTCGCAAGTTTTAATAAACCTTTTTTTAATTGAAAAGATGTATCATTCAATGAATCTAATATCAAAATATCCTTCATAATCCTCACACAATAACGACCAGCAAACCATTTAAAATATTTCTTTAAGATGAATGAATAGCAATCGAAATGATCTCAGTTAATCAAGAATTTGTTTTCTAAACTAAAATCCATCGTATCAACACATGTTTGTAATGATTTTGTTAATATTTGAAACTACTACTACAATATTTTGTTAATATTTGAAACTTCTACTATAATATTTTGTTAATATTTGAAACTTCTGCTATAATACAAATGTAGCATAAAATCAACCTAAAAGTGCATAATCTTTTTGAAATTTTTTCCTCAAGATTAAGATGATTTATTTTGAGAAATTATTCTGCGGACTTCACATATATATATTAAAATATGGAGCAATGAATAAATGCAGAAATCTAAAAAATTTCTAGTGAAAATCTTACTGTATATAATCATATAGATTTGAGATAATTTTTATAAATATCTCAATGAGATAATTTTAAGCATAAACTGTATTTTGGTTGTTCAGTAAAGAAAATAATTCATATGAGTAGAATTAGCTCTATATAATTAAAAGGAATGTGTATGTTTTGGCGCTCTACAGGTAAGACGGTTTGATCTAAAGCTGCCAAATATGGTGCATATATACACTGGAAAGTGAGAATGTGCATCTCTGTGCAATTTTTTTAAAAATTGCAATTAAAATTTTAGGTAATTAAAAATTAAATTGATATTTGGCATTTTTACCACGATAGTTTCCGAAATTATTACTAAACAAACTGATTTCCGCCTCATTTAAAAATTAAAGAATAATCTTTTCAATGATACCAACATTTTAATCGATAAATTAAGTTTCTATTTCTAGTGAATGCTTAAAAAATGTTTTAATTTTATTTTCCTACAATTTATTTCGCACAAAAGGAAAATAAAATTTAACCCGCACGAGCACGTTACGAGCGAGTGCTTGGGAAAAACTAGCTTTTATCAGATATTTATGAATACGTTGATATAAACTCGCATTGAAAGTTTAAATGAACTCTTACTGCAAACTAAAACAGAAAAGAAATGTGTAATGTTCAGCATGTTGTTGTATGGCGATATTTTCTAAAACAATGAATGCGAAATAAGGTTATCTGTATAATTTTTAAAATAGTTATGTTATTCAATAATTCAGTTTTATTTTAATCATAGATAATTTAATATATATAGGATACTCACTCTAATCAGAGCCAAAAAACTTAAAGAAAAATGTATTTTTAATGATACCGATTTGATAGCAGTACGAATTTTACATGAATATTGGTAATACATAAAAATATGTTCACCAACTTCCAATGATTGATTACATTGGTGTCCTATAAACTCAAATCATTTTCATCTTTCACATGTTCTATCAAGAAATTTAACGATTTTATAGCGCTATAATTTTATGAAAAAGATACCAATTATAAAGGTTCATGTGCACAATAAACAGATTTTAAATAATACAATTAAATTAACATGGTGTTAGTGTAGGATAAATAGGCGGAATCACAAACCTGAAACTGTATCTAAACGAGTTCTTCAAATCAAATATAAAAAATGTTATTCCTAACAAACAAGCTGGTCGCATATGGCCACTAGCTTTTCATAATTTGACTGCATTGTAACTAGTCATATCATGATAATTTATATATATTCAAATGATACTCAAGTTTGAATTCCTATTTCTTCTATTTATTTGGTTTAAAAGATTTATCAAATTGTACAGAAAAATATCCATGAAGAGATATAGTTTTTTTATACATAATAAATTTTTTATTGGTGTTATTAACAAATTATTATCTAAGCTGCAATGTATTAAAACACATTTGTTTATGTCTTTATTTATATGGAGGTATTGTTGGATTTATTTATATTTTTCAAGTTAAAGGTGTAAGAGTTTTAAATCGCGCTTTAAGGACGATTCGAACTCTTAGTCTGAAAACATAGGGTGTGACTATGATTTAGGCTTTATTCGCCAAACCTTCTTATTATTATTTCAAAAATGCCCTCTTATTATACAGCTGCAATAGCATGCACATAACATTACATTTAATACCACAGAAAGTCCTTAAATACAAATCTAGAAATGGAAACAATACAAAGTATTGGGGCAAGAGTTGCTTAAGTATTTATCAAATTTGAGAGAAAGTTTTCGGAGACAATATTGTTATCATTGAGATTCTAATGTTAACGATATAAAACAACGATAATAATAACGATATAAAACACTTCGGAATTATATATATATATATATATATATATATATATATATTTACTTCTATGAATATATTTTGTTCAATTTAAAAAAAATCTGATTAAAATTTTAAAGTATTATTTTTTAGTGAGCAAGATGTAATTACTTATAGCTTGTTGCTCTAGACTGTCCCTTAACTGTCCCTTCTGTAGAGCGTTTATGATAGATCATTTACCTTATGTCTCGTACCATGCAAATTGCAATTGGCTATAAAAAACTATCATATAAAAATAAATAAATTGTATGTGTGGTATTTCAGAATAATTTTTTCTGAGCTTTCTCTATTGCTCTTGCCTGCATTCATTCCTAAAATCATTAATCAATAGAATAGAAATAAAATAATTTTACAATCAAAATTCAAAAGGAAAGATAAAATGAATCCGGCCCAAAGACTTTTTCAAGGGTCACCCTCAGGCAAGGATTCAAACCAGGGATTTTTTCTGTGAAGGGTCTGACTCTCGTCCAACCAGCTGACCCTTCGTGACCCGAAAATCCCAGAAAATTGAGGTTTTGGAGACAAAAATTAGTATCACAAGAATAAAACATTTTCAAAAAACAATCCAGAAAAAAACACACAGCAAAACACGCCACAAAACACCAAGAAGAAATCAATTAAACCAGAAAGCTAAGTACTTACTAATTAAAAGTATAATTCTAAAATCATCTCACAATCATGTTAAAAAATTATAGGAAATCAGAACAAAAGTATTAAATAGAATTGAATGACCTTTTTAAAAAATGAAAAATTCGATATTGCATTTAAATTTCTGATTTTAATTGTGGTACGGGAAACAATTTTCGGACAAGGAGTATTAAATTATAAAGGAAAACTAATAAGTTCAGAGAAAAAAGTAAGAAATATGAATAAAAATTACTCACAAGAAACGAAAAATATCTTTAGATAAATGCTCTACTTCTAAAAATGTCATTTAAAATAAAAACTGATATTTATATGAGAAATTGCCCTCTAAGCACCACTTTACACGTGCCAGAGTGCCTTCTACACACCTAAAATACTTTTGCGAAATATTTTCTACTCCTAAACAACGAGATTATATTACAGTAGTGACGTTTAATTTAAATAAACGCCCAACATAACGCTTATGCCAACAAAAAAAAAAATCTAGAAAAGTCACTTCTTTGAGGCCTTATTCCAACAACCTGAGATGAAAACGTTTCGAACCGAGAAAAAAAAAATACTTCTCGAATAACATTTTCACAACAGTCATTTCAGCTAATATACGGTAGAAAAAAATAACTGCTCAGCGCGAGGAAAGAAACATTTTTTTCTCACGCGGTTATTCGAAAAATACGCCACAGGCTATATTTAGCACCAGGAAAGAGTAAAAGAAAAAAGAGACTGCAGTTTCACATATGCTAGTCCGCGCCATCCACCTTAACTAGGGTGATAAAGATGGCTGTCATCAGCAGATTATGGAGTGTGACCGAAAAAACAAAATTTGGGACACAACTGGTTATCAGTAATGATCCAATCCTTTAGCCTCCATTACTTAAAGTCTCGTGGATCAGCTTTCCTCTTAGTTGGTCTCTCGGAGACTTTTTCCTACACGGCTGACTATTACCATCGATGATTAATTGCCTATCTCGGGCGTGAGTTATGGGTGACTTTTAGCACAGCAGCAGTAAGTAACGACACTTCGCTGCCTCAGGAAGGACCTGAACTGCTTTTTATCGATCTTAAGTTATGGCTTCGTTCTTCTTTCAATGAAAAAAACAAGCTTAGGACGATGGCTATTTTTTTTTTCAAAATCTAACTTTCAGCAGACCTGTAGAGTTAACGAAGGTATTCATTAGTTTAAAGTTTTTATTAGCAAAGTCATTAGTTAGTTTTAATCTTTGTGTCATGTTCTGAGAATTTTGGAAATAATGAATATTCAAATAATAAGCATATTAATAAATAACAACTTTAATATTGGTAGCTAGTTTTTTTTTAATAATACAAATTATAGTGTATGCATTATATGAATGAAACGTATTTCTATTGAAATAAAATCGTTTTTATGTTTTGCTTGACTTATTATTATTCCATGGTTTAATATGTCAGAAATTTTTCCAAATATTCATTGTTCTTTTTGACAATTTCTTTGGTAATCACATACATAAAAGCCTATGTTTTTCTTTATCTTCCTTTAAAGCATTATATATTTCTACCTATTTTTATTTCAGTGGTATTAAATATTACTAATACCCAATGGTATATCACCTAGCAAACATCCAGTAAACTGAGAATAAAACTATTTTCATTTCTCTCATTTTACACACTAATTAGAATGATATAGTATTTAAGTCTACAGTTCATAAAGGGTTATTTCACAAACTTAGTTTAGTTTAACTTTGTTTATATCGTGCTTCGAAGCAATACAAGGACTACTTTGGGATGGATCTTTTTTTAATAGTAATGTAATGAAGAGGGTAAACCTAAATCCTTCCTTAAAATCCTTCGTTTAATTTCTACGTCACATCAGTTGGGGAACATTTGGATCTCAGGCTTCAGGAGGAACCAAACATGCTTACAAATAAGTTTTTGCGTAGAATCATCTTTCAAACCAGGGAACTACGTAGATATTACGTCATGCCACTACATAATGTAGAAACCTGAGCATAAATTAAAAATAAAATTTTGACACCATTAAAAAAATGTAATCGATATATGTATCCTTAACAGCTGAATCAGTTAATAAGCATCTATAAGAGCGGACATTCTGTACATAAAACATAAATATTTTAGTTCAATGAATAATCAAATGAAGCAAAGCCCTAAGTTGATTAGAGATTAGCATCAACCGAAATCAACTAAACAAGCTTTGGAATCTTCGAAATATTTTACTGAAACAAATATACAACTGTACCCTTTACAATATACAACTGTAAAAAAAATGTAAAATTATTTAAAATTAATGCCTTCAGATATGAAGAAATACTCTCATTAAATTGGAGGATCTTATTCAAGGTAGCCATTGAAATTATCTTAGAATGTGATACTCAAAACTTCATAACTTGGTTAGATTCCATTGCAAAAATGTGCAGTTATTTCTATATGTGAATGCGTCTACAATAAAAAATAAAATTTGGAGATTAACACAGGGGAACTGAATAAAGAGGTTAAAGCAAAATTTTTCAAGAATATATTTATTGAGCGTGATAACTTAAATATGTATTTTTATATCTTTCATTTGGAAGTTTATGCTTACATTTGGTCATTTATAAATTAGTTTAGCGGCCAAAATATTAAAAAATTGAAAAAAATTACATATGTTTAAGAAATATCAAGGATTTTTTTTATTTCATTGTCAATATATTTTTATTCTTTTTCAAAAAATGTTTTAGACTATGAAGAAAACCAATTCTGAGGCTGATGTAGATTTATAAGCTCTATAATTGCTACTAAATGCAATTGTTTTCAAAATACCTAATAAAAATCACGGAATAAAAATTATGAATGCTATAAAATAGAAGTAAAAATTTCAAAGAAATAAAGGCATTTATGTATATTGGTAAAAGAATAATCATAAGCAATAAAAAATAACAATACTCGTTTTTAAACCTGATAATTTCATCTACAGTTTGACTCCATTATTGCTTATATCCCGACTAAATTTCTTTTTATTTTCTCAAGTCAGACACATTCTTCTCAGCTAAGAATATATTTTCTAAGCCATGTAAATGAAGCAGACTTTTTTTAAATGAAATATATGAACTAGAAAGTCTTTCATAACAAGAAATAGTGTTTTTCTTATATTCTCTGAAACAGACTGTCTAGCAACAGTTACAATACTAAGAATTTAGAGGTGTTTATCGTTAATCTGTTGAAAACTTCTGAAACGCTTTATCAGATGTTGATTCAGTTCAAGGATGATTCTTTTTTAGTCGCAATCGATAATTTGAGTCTGGTAAACAGGAGTCTTAAAAACATCTGAATCAAAAAGCATTCAGACTCAATTGTTTAGAAGTTATCTTTTTGAAATACTATTTTTAGAATTGAAGAATTAATAATGAATCATAAAAAAAATATTTTCATGGTAGGGAATGAAAATTTTTCAAAAGAATTCTGGGGAAAAATTATTTATTTTTTACATAGATTTTTTTTTTTTACAGAAAATGAACGACATCTTTTTAAGGGATTTTAATTTATTATTAATTTTCTTTTTATTCAAAGCAAATTTTATGGCTTATGCACGACAAACACCTACATAGATTGCTATTGTTAATAAAATATTCATCTGGAAATGAGCAGTTTTTTGTTAACATTCATGTCTACAAGCAAAATATAACTTTAATATTTAATTTTTTTATTAAAATCTTTTCCAAAAAGATCTTTATTCATAAGAGAAATTCATAAAATTCTCAATATTTAAGGAAGTTTATCTTTAAACTAATTTATTTAAAGGAAATCTTGCCTAAGGGAAAAAGAATATAACAGGGAACAAGTTAAAATAAGACATAAATCTAAAATCTCTGTCTACTTCTAAATAATCAGTAAAATTAAATGAATGCAGTTTATGTATTATACATTAATTAGAGCTTAACATTACCCATTTTACCCATTAAAAAAGTATTTAGTGTTATTTAAATCGTAATTTAGTATTTACATTTTTAAATCGTAAATAATGGAAATGAAGATTAATTTTTACATACAATATATTTACAAATCTATAGTTTGCAAAACTAAATGAAAGTAGTTTATGTATTATATATTAATTAGGGCATAACACTTCCCATTTAAACTAAAAAATTTATTTAGTGTATCTAGTGCATATTTTACTTTTTATATTTTTAAATCGTAAATAATGGGAATGAAGACCAATTTTTGCATTATTATTTTCATATTCATACATTCTTTTAATAAAATGGCATTTGTGAAGCAGATAATTATTTTAAAAATTAAAGGTTATGATAAAGCATGTTTCATTTTAATACAGAAGCAAAGGAAGTAAAGTCATTCAAGAAATCGTATTATTCCCTTAAAAATACATTTTAGTTACAACGTCTTTCTACTTCTCTTATATTACTTGTTATTTTATAATTAAAAAAACTTTAAGTAAAACTGCTTGATGGTGGATATTCATACCATAAATTAAATATTAATAAAACATTTAATGGAAGTTATGAGAATTTTATTTTAATGTATGTTTTATTATGAAAATAAAATTTCTCTTTACAAAGTTACAAACAGTTTTAGTTCATTGAATAAAAAAAGCAGTAACAGATGGAAACCGTCATATAAAAATATTAATTAATATATAAATTAACTGCATTTTCTGAGTATCAAAAATTATTATTGACTGTATATATTCCTAAGATAATACTATTTATTGTTGTTCTCTTGGTTATTTTAAGATGATTTCTTATGTGAATTTCAAAAAGTGACAAACGACAGCAAATATAAGACAAAAAAAGATTATTGCAATTCAGTACTGAAAAAATAGCTTTCAAATTCATCATCAAAATTATGTATCTCACTGAATGATTTCGTGAATTGGTATCCATAGTATAAATCCCTGTCCTGATGCATACTTGTTGATATACTGTAACTGATACAGGAAAAATAGTAGTAATTATCACACACGCTCGAATGTCCATTTCATTAATACCTAAAATATTGTAAACTTTGGAGATAAACCCCCGATTAGATCTCTGCATAACCTATTCCCATAATGTTTAATAAATATCTTACACCCTTCCATCCGCATAAAATTATGAATCTTACTATATTCGGCGAATGCCTTGTATAACAATCTCATACAATTATTATGAAATAAATTGTTGTACGATTATTGTTAAGTATTATAAGTCTTTTGAGTGAAATTAAAATTTTGACTGTATCTATTGTACGAATACGTATTTTGCATGATTTTTCCTTACTGGCTGAAAGTAAAATTCGGTACGAAACAGCAGTCTCAGTCACTAAATCACATACCAAAATTTATTTATTGAAGTCATTAAGTTTAGGAGTTATACAGTATATTATAACTCTTTTTCACAGGTATGTGAAAGTGTAAACCATACACAGTCAACTCTTAGACAAATTTGGTTTAAAATTTGAATACAATTTATATTTTAGATAGTAGATCTATATATTAAATTTTATCTAACTAGCTCTTGTACGTTTTGTAGTTATCGAGTTTATTTTCACTTGAACAGCTAGACCGACAAACTTCCTCTGAATGAATTTCATTCGGAAATTAATTGAAATTTACAGATTTGGTGTAAAGAGAACATACTTAACTTCACCTGACCAGTTAAAAGGGATTTTGTGTTATCCCAGACAGATATATGAACAGATAAACAGACATAATGTCAGAAATGTGTTTTTCAAACTCAAGTAGGTCTCACAGATTCGTCAAAATCTTGAGTTCATTTTTTTTTGACGTTTAATGTTTATTTTTAATTTTAATTTTAATGTTTGATGGCGTTTAATGTCGAGTGCAGTTAAAAGTTTTCTTTGTATTTGAGAAAATAAAAATAGTGATTTGTACTAGAATTACTATCTCTTTGAATTCCTTTCCCTTTTTTTGTATTTGTTTTCATATTCAGTCATAATCTGAAATGTATATGATTAAAATGTATATTTTATAATCATTTTTTATATTTTATTTCTCTCTATTCCATACGAAAAAATTAATAATTATGGCCAATATGCATTAAATATTACTGCAGGTTTGAGATCCGAAACAGAACGAAGCATTTTCGCTGAACATAGATATATCATTAAAACTAAAACAATTAACTAATATTAATTGAATATACCTAAAGAGTACTGAAATTCTTTTGGTTTATTTTGATCCAAAAAAGAAGGTATATATTCGACTCAGTTTGATAGTTAACTCAACTAAGATAAAATTATGGCCCACTTTTATCTGCTTATGTACACCTCAAATTTAATTCCAAATGAAAAAAAAAAAAAAAAAAAAAAAACACCTTTATTTTCCGATAAACACTAAGTTTCTCGAAAGTCACTTGTATATTTGTTTATCATTATGACATTAAAAGGTAATTAAAATAAATAATAACAATTGAAAAAATAAGTCCGATTATTTTTAACGTATTTTTTCTATGAATTGATTCAGAATTAAGATTTTCCTTAATGTTATCACATTTTCCAGAGAAGTTCTATAATAAATATCTAAAGAAATATATACTGCAAAATTGCTGAATAGCAACTTGCAATTCTTCGGATTTTCTTCCATTGATACAGAAATACTGAAACCACATCAATAACCGAAAATAGACGAACAGGTAGGCAAAGAAATATATTTCAGCGGAAATGTGAATTTGTATGCGGTGAATCTTTCATATAAATTCAAATGTTCGTGTCACGGAACGTTTCTTGGCACGACAATTGCAAATTCGATTTACGTTGAAAGACATCTTTGACATGAATCATGAAATGCACTTCCTCTTTTGATTTTTCACGCGTTTTTTTTATGGTTACTGAAATACTTCTGTAACGATAGCAGTTCGTAAAAGTACTCTATAACGGAGAAACATTTTTATAGGGTTCATAGAAACAGAAAAGATTTTGACACTTTAAAATGAACTAATTTAAACGATTTCTTTTCAGCATTTTGATTGCTATCACAACTTGTGAATTAACTACTGATTTTGTATCTCTTGATAATTTAATTTGAATTATACATATTGGTTTTAATAAATATCATCAGATATTTTTCAGGGTTTGATATTTAAAAAATATTTAGTTTTATAATAGCCCATTTTGTATTTAGTTGATTATTTTCAGACATATTTTCCATTTTTTAGCTGAAATCAGATGACAAGGATAAATGGACTGGCAAAATGCGCATATAGCATTCTAGGATGCATAGAATATCATTTTTAGAGTCTGATCTTTAACTAATAACCCTTTGTTCCAGATGACTTAACCATTTACCATTATTGGTTTTTAATAATTTACACAAATACCCCTCATTAGTAACCTAAGACGGCGGTTGCCTAGTCAAACAACAGGTTTTCCGTTCCTGAATTTCTGTTTGATTCATTTTTTTTCTTTTGTTCTAATTTATTTTCAATAGAGATTGGATAAATTAAAAAGCTTTAATTTATGTTTTTGAAAAAGATTTTAATTTAATAATAAATTTTCTATTCATAAATACTAAGATTGAATTTTATTTGCCCCTAGGAGCAATTTTTCCTGAATAATTACTGTCTTCTGCTAATCTAATAGTAGTTCCGCGGAAATAGCAAGAAATGTTTCCACAAGATATCAAGTGCCGACATTTTGTATAAGTCCTTTAACCATGAATTATGTCTATTGGCTTTCATTGTGTTAAATGGATCTAATAATTTTTCACAAAGACTATTATTACATTTTTATTTACTTAATCATTTGACAAAAGCATTTTATTTTCTGCCCAACATGTTTGTAAATGAATCAGTTATTTTGGAATTCCCTGCATTCGTTTATTTCAAAGTTTGAAAATTACTGCATATATATTAAGTAATTAAATAAAAAAAACATCAGCTGAAAATTCAATAATTAATAAATAACTGAAAGTGCGCATTTAAGTTTAGTTGGAATTTTGCTTCTTGATTATAAATATTTCCTTTACTGAAATTATACTTATTTCTAGTTCTAAATCAAGAAACATGTATATTAGCAACATTTTTTATTTGAAATTCTTAATGCACTCACCAAGGAAAAATTTAGTCAGAAATAAAATTTGATAAGAATTTACTGATATAATTTTAAAAAAATAATCGTTTTTTGTATGCATAGGCCAAAGTAACAGCATTTTTAACACACTGCATTGCTAATTGAAATAAGAATGCCGCTACGTACCGATGGATCCCTCGAAAATCCTTCACTTTTCTTCTTAACTGAAATTATACTGAATATTCAGAGCAATAGAAGAATTGAGCCTTACATAATAAAATTGTTTAGCTGTTGATATTTTTATGTGATAATTCGTTTTCTTGACTTTTTAGATAGTGATATCTCGAAAAAATATTAACACTATTTTTAAAATCTGTATTATGTGATTCTGTTAATGATTTTTATCTTTATAGATTTTCTTTAACATTATCAAAACCAGTTATTCCGCAAATTAACTGAATGAAGAAATAGTTTACTACTTTCGGAAAAATACCATATCAGAAAAATATCATATCAGTTTGAGTTCAATTCCTTCGCAATGCAAAACAATCTTACTTCCAATAAATTATTCCTATCATTTAAATACATGAATTGAATACAATAATAAACATAATACAGGTTGGTTATTAAAATAACTTTTTTACTTAGGAGCCTGCAGCTAAACTAATGATCGGAATGAAGTCCATTTCTATACACTGAGGAAAGTATGAAGATACGAATTCCGCAAGCAACAAACTGTATCGGAAAATCTCTGATGTAATATTTTGCATACAGGAATGATTGGAATTTTGAAAATGTTGTAAATGAGCCAGGACATATTGATTAATAAAATATTATTTTCTGATATTTTCTTACTGTATTTCATTTTTGCATGTATATTTGCATTTTGTATCAACTAAGCAATAATAAAAGTTTGCATAGTTCAATTCTCGTGTGTGGAATGTAGCCCATTTTCATAGCGCTAAAATATGTCCCATAGGTGACTTTATTAAATATTTTATGGATCTCATATTCAATGCTCCGTGTTTTTCTACACTCTGTGTTTGAAATTTGATTTTTATTCCAGCCATTATTTTCTGCATATTTCATTTCCGTCATGGTTTTGTTTCGTTCAAGTTAAGGTTCTGGTTTCATTCCAATCATTATTTTCTTCTTAGCTGCAAATGCCTTCAAACTAGGTAAGATAATTTATGGCAACTCTTCTTTAGTTTCTTCTTTACTTATTGTCAAACAATAAACCTAATATATGCATACACATTATTTTTTGTAATTAATTTTCTGTCAGCTAAGCAATAATAAAATTTTGCATAATCCAATTCTCATGTGCTGAATATGGTCTGTTTTCATAGCGCTAAAACATGTCCTGTAGGTGACTTTATTAAATATTTTTGGGACATATTCAATTCTATATGATTTTTACGAAATTTGGGTTTTATTCCAGTCATTGTTTTCTGCAAACTTCATTCCTGGCATGATTCTGTTTTATTCCAGTCATTATTTTCTACAAATTTCATCCCTAGAATGGTTCTGTTTCATTCCAGTCGTTATTTTCTGCATATTTCATTCCATGCATGGTTTTGTTTCATTCCAGTTATTATTTTCCGCATTTTTTCATTCCAAGCAAGGTTCTTTTTTCATTCCAGCCATTATTTATCCAGCCATTATTATATTATTAAATATATCCTATAGGTGACTTTATTAAATATTTTATGGATCTCATATTCAATGTTCCGGGTGTTTTTACACTCTATGTTTGAAATTGATTTTTATTCCAGCCATTATTTTCTGCATATTTCATTTCCGTCATGGTTCTGTTTCAGTCCAGCTGCAAATGCTTTCAAACTATGTAAGATTTTTTATGACCACTATTCGCTAGTTTCTCTTTTAGTTAACGTCAAAAAATAATCCTAATATATACATGCAATATCTAATATATGCATACACATTATTTAAAAAAATCTATACCTTCAAATGATTATTTTAATTAAAATGATCAATTCCTAATTCATCCGTGTTAAATTAAATTACTAACTTACTAAACCAAATTTCATTATTTTGAAACAAATTAAACGATCTCATTAACACTGATTAAAAATAAAGATTAAAATATCTGTAAGGAAATGTTAATATTCTTTGTTAGAAATTTTTACTATCCGGCAATTTTCAAGTTTTTTTTTAGCAAGCTGTTTGGTAAAGAGACAGCCATGCACTGATTCAAAATGATAAATCTTTGGTAGACTTTAGCGTCACTTCTGAATACTAAAGACTTTTCTATAAACATTGTTCTTCACATGGAGACACTTTTTAATATCTTCATGTTTTTTTCTTTTACCTTCTTTGTTGAAAGAACTATATTCAGACTGCAAATTCCCTACTTTGCATTCTTCTAGCGAATGTACGAACAGTCGTTGAACTCATATGGTCAGAATACTTATGAGGGAAATAGAATTTCTTTTTTGAAAGTTTTTCTTAAAAGCTTTTCAAATTTTTTTTTGTTAGAAACAATACGCTGTGAGAATAACAAAGGATAAATACAGCACTGGAATACGATAACTTATTTATAAGAGGAGTATCAACCATATTTCTGTTTAATATTTCATTTCAGAGTATTATTTTTATAAAAAAAATTGTTTATGAATTTATTATATATTTTACGAAAACTCTTATGAAACTCCTTTATTTACATTTCTCCCATGTTATTTAATGAATAGTTAAAATATGAATCTATCAAACACAAATCACTGCTTGTGGTTAATAAATGCATATAAAATGAATTCACGCTCAACGAAAGCAATTATTTATATAAGTTTTTATAATAACAATAACCCCGAATTTGAATTATTTGATGGAATATTGAATTTATTTGAATTTTTTGTATAGTAATAAATATGCTGTGTGTGAAATTAAATTTCAAAAATTTATTAAGATTAGAGAAGACCTTGTTTTGAAATAAAATTTGTATCATTAAAAAAACTTTTTTTTTAGTTTTAAAATAAGAAGAAAAAAAGTTAAGATAAGGTTTTGGGAAATTTTAAATTTAAAAAAAAACTAAAAATTTGAATCATTTTTAATTTATTAATATTTTAATTAATTTCCAGGCATTGATGAGTTGTTTAACATTGTAATCTTGTCTTGATAAATAAATAGATGTGATAAGTTTAATGAAAATCATATTTGTGGAGAGAGAGAGAGAAATATTAAAGCATGCTATTTTACTAATAAGAAGCACAAATATTTTAAATATCATATAGAAATATATATTAAAGTATAAATATTTTAAAAGATAATGTTGACTGAAACAAATTATCAATTTCCGCTAAAAATTTTATTCATTAATTTCAAAATTGTAAGATTTATAGAATTATTTAAAACTTCAAGATAGTACTCATTTGTTATATGTGAATCAAAACTGTCTTATATTTAAAATTTACGATCAGTTGTATAATAAATAAAGGTGATAGTTTTATCCAAAATTTACGTTATTCCATAATTAATTCAAGTGCTCCGTGGAATTTTAACTAAATCAGTGTGATGACAAATCTTCAGATAAAGTAGAAGGTATTATTATATTTTTTATTGATGAGAGTAAGAAAGTAAATTGCTAAGAAGAAACGGATGGACTAAGCAATTTTGATGAAAGTGTAGGTAAAAAATAAACCTGTGAAATGTATAATATTTAGATGAAGAAACAAAAAATTATACAAGATTTGTTTTCTGCATATATAAGTTTGGATAATCATAGTAATTTTAAGTTATAGAATATAGATCTTCGTGGAATAAATAGAACTTTTTCTTCAACAACAACAACAACAACAACAAAAAGATGATTTAAATTTTCCGTAGGTTTTAGTTCAAGGTTGATTTTCGCTTTCATATGCATTTAAAAGCATTAACATTTCCTTACGATCAAATATTATTTTCGAATAAGTAAAACAAAACCAAATTTCCCACAAAAATAAAGGCTTCTACAAAATAAATCGCCATTTTCTTTTATATCCTATTTGAATTGTCACTGAGCATATTTGAAATAATATTAATGCTTTTTTTTTCTTTTGCACAGGAGAAATAGGAATGCTATCTTTTTTTCAGGCGGATGATCATATTGAATAACAAATGCCATGCAAATCGCGTTCGAACGAGAAAATATATATATATATAAAGGCCTCATTGGCATCGGAATGTTCAAAGCAGGAATTCGAGATAAGATTATTTTTCAACAAATGTTTCAAATATTCTGCAAGGAAATAAAAGAATTTTAAATAAAAGCAGCAGTTTGTCTAGGTTTACAGCGATTTTATATCAAAGAACGATTTATTTTGTAGCTATAAATTTGTATGGGACTTTTTATAAATATTGCTTTTGTTATATTTAAAATGATAATTATAGCATAAAATGTAATGATAATAAAGAAAGATTTATCACAAGCATGAATTAATTTTATATATACTAGACAGAATGCAAGTTGTCCAATCTAATCACGACCCAATGATTAATTTCTAAACAGTTCTGTTACATAAAAACTAAACTAATTTTTAAAAAGAGATTTTATCATGTTTCTATTAAACAGTTGAAACAATTATGAAACTGCTCATTCACAAAATTTTTTATACCATGAAAATGTGTTGTAATACATTTTTAAAGTTTAAATCTTCTTTGATTTTATAATAATAAAAACTGATAATAATAAAATTAATACTATAATAACCATATATTGATTCACAATTCAAAAAGAAATGTATAAGAAATAGAGAACACGCAACAAAAGAAGAATAATTTGAACAGAAAATTAGGGTCACAAAAATCTCTGAAACATAAATAGTATGCAATAGACTATCCGTGCTTCAGAGTATATATTAAACATTAAAGATATTATAAAAAGGAAATTTTGATGAATCAATAATTTAGATTTTGAAACTGAATATCAATATCTCCATCGTTAATGTCAAGCATGTGTTAATAGAAATGTGAGACATTTTGAGTTGTTATTTTAAAATTGCATAGACAAATTTAGGTTAATTTTGGTGCAAGCAAATATTATAATTTAATAATGATATAATTTAAATTACTACATGTTATATAATAAATGTTAAATTGCATACAGTGTAATGTTATATAATAAATATTATAATGTAATAAGGAAGAGTAAATTGCAGACATTCTTAATGTGTACTGAATGGATGCCAAATTAATAATCCTTGACCTTTGCGATAAATTTGACAATAATCTGGCTGTTTAGCGACGGATATGGGGACACTAGAGGCATAACTTAGGTTCTGGATATTACAAGAAATAATGACAATATCTATATTTGGAACACGAACCGAGTGACATTCCAGAAAATTTTATAATCTATTATGAAGACTAAATAAATGGTGGCACTCATACTAGGGAGGAATTTTCTCTTTGTTTCCTGGCCGTGGAATGAGTTTTCTATCTGTACTTTGAGCGTGTTCTGATGTTAAGTGCTACTGCTTTTTATAGATTTACTGCCTGCATGAGTGAAGTTGATTTTAGCATGTATTATTTTTGTATAGGCCTTAGCTATGTTTTGTGTTTTCCAGTGAAATAAAGCATAATTCTTTCACTGGATCTAGCTTCTTAAATTTTTTACCGCATATCCACTGGATGATTTCTTTAACTATGCATTTCCATCTGTAATAGATCTCTGACTGACATATATTCATGTAGAAAATATGTAAAATAAATACTGTGTATAAACAATTGCTCCATAAGTTTTTTCTATGAATTTCGTATTGACTTGCACTTATAAATTCAATAAAAATAAATCTAAAATACTAGTTTATTTTTGTTGTACTAATGAAAGTTGAAATGCCTGTTTCTTTCATTTTTCACTTATTCAAATCACAATTTATCAATATCTCGTTGTGAACCAACTGTAGAGAAACAAGTGGAATTTGGGCTTACATATTCCATTAAAACTCAAAGAAACTATCTTTAAAACTTGATGAAAGTACAAGTAGAAAGTGCTAATCTCAATACACTTAATGTTCCTAATAAAAATTAGGCTTTAAACATTGACATCGCAATGAGATTTTGAAGTTCGTAGTGCCTTGATGCCAATAAATGATTTTAATTATGTATCGAAACACTAAGACTTGACGTAAATTGTTATGTTAATGTCTGCTTAGAATGAAAATCTCAGACTGAATATTTCCAAAAGAATTTCCGTGCTGACAGACAGCGATTGTCAAAATGGAAATTGGTTTGCTGGTTATCAAACTTAAAGGAACATCTTCAAATTTGTTATTGCTTCTTTTCTCTTTTTAAATGAAAAGTAAAACTAAAAAACTTTAGATGGATTGAGATCTTTTTTAAACTAAAAATTCAAGTAATTCAAATATCATATCATTTCCAATAATTTAGATATTGAATATGGATATAAATTTGAAACTTCTTCTTACATTCAATTAATTCTTCTTTCATTATAAAAGACTTTTTTTCTCCACATTAATTCATTTTCATTGTAATTGAAAGGCTGTAGAAAATGGGAAAAGAGATTTACAGACGAGAATGCGCATTATTGTAATTCATTTTTTCCTACTTTTAGTCATTAATATAGTTTGATTGGGAACTTAATTTTGTATTTATTTTTTAATTGGAAACAAAGTTTAATGCAAACTAGTTTAATGCAATCAAATGCATGATTGATGTTCAATATTTTTGCAATAATACATATTTTGTAAATTTTAAATTATGGCAGCCATTAAGAGCGTGTATTTTAATAATCTTACATCTATTTGTTTATTTTGTACCTGAACATTACGAATGGTTTTTATGGAATTTTTCTATAATTGTCTTGTCGATCTATCTCCTATCGCTCGTGATACTATAATTACAATTATAATTCCTCATTTTAACTCCTCAGATATAAAATGGAATTTTCTCCCTCATTTTTTAACAATGGAGAAAAAAATCACGTGAATGATATCTAATGAAAGAATGATAACAATTTGAATTTTTGGGTTAGAAATAATATATACTTTAAAAACTTATACAGAAAATATTTAAAAAATGTTTTATTAAATGAAAAACTAAATTTAATTTTATTAAATAAGCAACTTAAAAAAACAACTAAATTCATAAAAGTAAAAAGTCATTCTTTTTAAATTTGAAAATTATGCATATATTATTTTTACAAGAATAACTTAAGAATATATCGCCGAAAAATACAAATGCATCTCATTTAATTAAAATAAAAAATAAAAAATTAAACCTTGCTGCAAGTTTTCGAAACTTTTTTTAACACAAACGTGAAGTATTTTTTTTTAATAATATCTTCTAAACTATTACTCAAATGCTTACGTCGTTTATAAGACTGAAATTTATTTTGTAGATTTTAACAGTACTGTAAAATATATTTCAGATTTCTACTGTAACTCGTGAGGTAGGGAAAAGTCACATTTACATCTTTTGAATCAAATAAGACCCATATACATTTACATTGGAAGCATGTGAATAGCATAGTTCATTTTGTGTTTGATATGATTTTAGATCTTATAAATATATATATGTGTATGATTACAATAAATAATACTGAAGTTTATAGTTAATTATATACGTTACTCGATGTTTAATAATAATTTTATAACACACATATTAGTACTATATATTAATTCATATATTTTCCATTGCATCACTTTTAACATTTATATATGAAAATGTTAATATCAAGATGCACTATTCTTACACAGTTTATTGCATCAACATTGCATCATTTGCTTATATAGGAGGGGGAGACGGACAACGCTATCATCAACTACAGGAAAATACATAACCTCATCCCTCCTGAATTTAAACAAACTAAAAGATCATGATGTGAACAGCGCCAAAATTGATTTCACTATAGGCACACCACTTGTGCCATATATTCCAAAGAAGAACAAATGTATATTGTTACAGAATACCTTCCATCATGACGACTCCATAAACAATGCTGCTTATTAAAAAATTAATTTCATTCTTGACTTGAAAGAACAAAAGGAGCAATAGTTACTTTTGTTGAACTGTTAGTAATTTACATTGTAAAAAGGGAAAACCAACAGATAGCCACAATTGTTTATTTTTCCTTCAATATATGAAAATGGGCAATTTTGAAAATAGGGCAAGTCCATTTTTTTTATTGTGAGATATTTGAAGGTTTGCATTTCAATAAATTTAAAAATATTGGTAAGTATTAAAAGAGATTAGTGTTCACAATGCTGACTAAAAAAAGAGAGTTTTATTATAACTAAATGGACTAGTCTCACTTTCAAAATTACTGAAATATTGTAAACATTCATTTAATTAGGAAGTATTTCAGTTACATCAGTGTTTTTTAATAATAAAAACAAAATAATATTCAAAAATTTATAATTATTTATTTATTTGATAATAAGTGAAAAAATATTTTTGTAGAAAATTTAACGTAAGAAAAAACAATTCAGTTTTCTAAAGAATTTCAAAGAAATTATGTATTTTCAGTTTCCACGTAGTATAATTGAATAGAATTTTATTCAGGATTCAGCATTTTAAAATCTTCATGATAAACTGGAGTTATATATATCGTAATAAATCCACCATGTCCTTGCATTTTTCAGATGTAATAATCTCCTTTTTTACATACATCAAAGATAATTTTTGGTCTTTCTCGTTGTGGTGCAAATCTATAATTATAAGTTCAGCATCTCGTCCTATCGAAGTTTTGTAGAACATTTTATATGTTACATCACTTATAAATTTGATCCAGCATATAGTTAAACAATTCACGGTTTCTCCATCGGTATTTTTATTTCTATTTAAAACCGCTTTCTCCAGAGGTTGGGTTGAAAATAAATATCCGCGTTTTTTTTCATGTATTAAACATTCATTATATTTTTAACAATTTTGAGTTACTTTATAGTAATCCTGGGGAATATACAAGGAATATGTTTTCCGGATTGCCAGTTCTACCACTCTAAAATCATGATCGTTCCATAAAATTGGATGTCCTGACAACAAAAATTTGTAACCAATGATATTTATTTCATGGTCACTGGACTGAACAATCGGTGTTGGAAGTAAACATATTATTATTGAAACACAACCACCGATTTTCATTATCAAAGAGAGAGAGATAGAAACACCCTAGATTTCAGACATAATATCAAATGGCCACATTTGCTTCACCATACAGCAACCGGAGCTAAATTTTGCCTTAATATATTCGGTCAAAAATAATTTCAATATAAGATGGACTTACATTACTTTCAAAATAAACAGATTTTCATTTCTGTAAAGAGCAAAAACTTCCATCCCCAAAATACTAGAATCTGATATTTTTTTTCACTTTAAATTGTTTACGCACAAAAAAATCATAACAAGTGTTATATATAACAAACATTACCTAATTATTTTTTTTTCGAAATTGGACTTGCCCCACTTTTAACTCATGTGGATCTAATTATATACAGATCTAATGCAAGCCTAATTAGAAGCAGACATGATGCAGGTCTAATTAAATGAAGTTCCATTTAGATGAGGATCTAATTACATGCAGATTTTATGCGAGCCTTATTAGACCCAGATTTGAATATATTTAATTACTTGCAGCTCTAAATAGATGCAGATGAAATTCGATGCAGTTCTGATACGGGCCTAATAAAATGCAGACCTCATTCAGATATAATTAGATGCCAATCTATTTAGATGCGGACCGAATTAGATATAGTTCTATTTAGATGCAGATCTGATGTGCGCTTAATTAGATTCATGTCTTATTATGGCCTAATTAGATGCAAACTTGATGAAGAATTAGATATGGATCTAATTAGATTTAGATCTGATGGTGGCCTTATTAGATGCAACCTAGATGTAGGCCTTAATAGATGCAGTTCTATTTAAAAGCGGATCTAATTAGAGAAAGATCTGATGCGGGCCTAATAAGATGCAGATTTTATTAAATCAAGTTCCATGCATTTATAATTAGTTGCAGGTCTGATGCAGGCCCAATTAGATGCAGATCTAAACTGATCTAGTTACATGCAGCTCTAATTAGATGCAGATCTAATAAGATACAGGTCTGATTCGTGCCTAATCAGATGCAGTTCTATTCAGATGCGGATCTAATTAGATGCAGACTTGATGAAGATCTGATTAGGTTCGGGTCTAATTAGATGCAGATATATTTAAATAAGGATCTAATTAGATGCAGATCTTATTAGATGAGATCTACTTACCTGCATCTCTACATAGATGTAGATGTAATTCAATGCAGTTTGCAGTTCTGATGAGTGCCTAATAAAATGCAGACTTGATTCAGATATAATTAGATGCAGATCTATTTAGATGCAGTTAAATTTAGATGCAGATCTGATGAGCGCTTAATTAGATGAATGTATGATGATGGCCTAATTAGATGCAGACTAGATGTAGGCCTAATTAAATGCAGCTCTATTTATATGCGGATCTAATTAGATGCAGTTCTATTTAGATGCGGATCTAATTAGATACAGATCTGATGCGTACCTAATAAGAAACATATCTAATTAGATCATGTTACTTGCACTTCTACTTAGATGCAGGTCTGATTAGATGCAGATCTAAACAGATCTAGTTACACGCATTTCTAATTAGATGTAGATCTAAATCGATCTAGTTACATGTAGTTCTAATTAGATGCAGATCTAAATAGATCTTGTTACATGCAGTTCTAATTAGATGCAGGTCTAATTATATGCAGGTGTGATTCGGGCCTAATCAGATGCAGAACAGATTCAGTCTAATTAGATGCAGAACTGCTTCAGATCTAATCAAATGCAGTTCTCTTTAGATGCGGATCTAATTAGATGCAGACCAGATTCAAATTTGATTTGGTTCCTGCCTATTTAGATGCAGTGATATTCAGATCCGTATATAATTACATGCAGATCTGATGCAGATCTTATTAGATGCAGATTTGAGTATATCTTGTTACTTGAAGTTTTAAATAGATTCAGATTATTTAGATGCAGTTCTAATGCGGGCCTAATATGATTCAGATCTGATTCAGATCTAATTTGATGCAGTTCTAATTAGATGCAGATCTAAATAGATCTAGTTACATGCAGCTCTAATTGCAGATGTAATAAGATGCACGTCAGATTCGGGGCTATTCAGATGCAGATCTGATTAATATCTAATCAGATGAAATTCTATTTAGATGCAGATGTAATTAGATGTACACTTTATTCAGATCTGACTAGATTCAGGCCAAATTAGATGCAGTGCTATTCAGATGCGGATCTAATTAGATGCAGATATGATGCGGGCCTTATTAGATGTAGATTTAAATATATCTAATTACTTGCAGTTCTAAATAGATTCAAATTAATTAGATGTAGTTCTAATGCAGGCCTAAGAAGATGCAGACCCGATTGAGATCTAATTAGATGCAGTTCTGTTTAGATGTGTATCTAATTAAATGCAGAACTTAATCAGATCTGATTAGTTTCGGGCCTAATTAGATGCAGTTCTGTTTAGATGTGTATCTAATTAAATGCGGAACTTAATCAGATCTGATTAGTTTCGGGCCTAATTAGATGCAGTTCTATTTAGATTCAGGTCTGATGTGGGCTTAATTAGATGCAGACCTGATTCAGTTCTAATTAGATGCAGATCTATTTAGAGACGGCGTTATTAGATGCAGATCTGATTCCTTCTTAATTAGATGCAGGTCTAATGAAGGCCTAATGCAAACCTCATACAGGCCTAATAGGATGCAGAATTGCTACAAGCCTAATTAGATGCAAATCTAATTAGATGTAATTACATGCAGTTCTAATCAGATACAGGTTTGATATGGGTCTAATTAGATACAGACCTGATTCAGATCTAATTATATGCTTTCCTAATTTGATACAATTCTTATTAGATGCACACCTGATAGAAGATATATTTAGATATGGATCTAATCATATGAAGATCTGAAGCAGGCCTAATTAGATGCAGTTATAATTAGAAGCGGATTTAATTTTATGCAGATCTGATACGGGCCTTATTAGATGCAGATTTAAATATATATTTTTACTTGCAGGTCTGAATAGAAGCAGATGTAATTATATGGAGGTGTGATGCGGGACTGATTAGATGCGGACCTGCTTGTGATATAATTAGATGCAGATCTATTTAGATGCCGACCTAAATGGACGCAGTTCTATTTTGATGCATACCCCATTCGGTCGTAATTAGATGCAGATCTGATCAGAGATGCACATCTGATGCTGATATATTTATATATGAGCCCTTTGTTTGGGAAATGGGACAAGTCCCTTTTTTGTTATTGCCTGATATTTAAAGGTTTGCATTTCAATAAATTTAAAAATAATCATTGATAGGAGGAGCTATATCTATATATCATCTTCCTCGTGATCTGGGCTTCCCGGCTTCGAGTCCCGGTTTGGGCATGGTTGTTCTTCATGTTCTATCTGTGAGATGAGTGATAAAAAAAGGGTTTGTGCGAGCGAATAAGTGATGCGTGAATAGTCAAGTCGTTCTCTTGACCCAAGTTGACTCTACGATAAAAAAAAAAAAGAGGCGCTCCCCCTTAGGCTTAAATCGGCTCTCTTTGAACAGTGTTCTTGTCCGTGGCAAGTGCCATAAGAAACAACAACACTTTTAATTTATTTAATACTTAATAATTTATTTAATACTTACTTATAATTAAAACATGAGTATCTCACTATTTATAGGTACATAAACTGCCCAATGAACCTTTCAAGAAGATTATCTGCAATCAATTCCTTTGAACATAGTTCGATGAAAAAGATATTCAATTTGAACAATATCCAATGCTTAGCTACATTGCTCCACTTCAAATACTTTTATTACACACATACTTCGAGACCTAACAATAAAGTTCCAATAAATTCCACGCTGTGGTATCTATCCCACGAATATCTGGCTTAACACTCCAACAAATCATCATTACTATACAGAGTTAGTGCTCAATAACCATTAGCAGACAATTACAGTCGGTTCTGTAGAGAACATCACTACAAACCCTCAATCCATTAATTGTGGCAAAGCTTCGTACGCAGGTGCTTAAGGGTCTATTTCGTAATTGGACTGCAACAGAGAAAGCTCTGTTGGCAAAGCAGTAACATTATTCACATAAGAAATTTCTAAAATTTAGAAGCGGAACTTTTGTGTTTTTAAATGTGAATCATTTCTAAGCATAGGATAGGTAATCTTTGTAAAATTTATATTCAATTATATAAATCATAAAATAACTTTTCTGAAATTTGAAATTTTTATGTCTGTTCTGTCTATTTATTTTTGTCATTCATTTTTTAAAGTGAATCTTTTATTTTTATTGTATTAATAAATAATTCTATATGTTACAGATTATTAAATTATTAAATATCAATGTGTAAAATGAATAAAAAAATCTGATCATTGTCGAAACAATTGTGAGTAAAAGTGAAAGAATAATTCTTAATACATCATATGTAAAGCAGAAGAAAATTGTTTTCTCATTTTAATATTTTCAATATTCGTTCTTATAGAAAAAAAAAATTCGAAACGCATTAAGTATAAAAAAATAATACTCTCCTAAATGCAGAGCTCAGAAAAACCAAAGATTCCTTACAATATAATAATGATTATAAAGAAGTATTTACAAAATATAATGAAATAAATGACCAGAAAAAATAAATTAAGAAATTTTAATGATTTATATTTGGTATGCAATTAGGTAAGTTTAGCTAAGTTTTTAATTATATATATATATATATATATATATATATATATATATATAT
>JAPMOR010081404.1:4601-28266 GCA_026543865.1 Argiope aurantia | reverse complement strand
ATCTTTTTTGAGCAAGAACAAAATATTAAGATTTTAAAATATTTATTGACACTTACATGATACTAAATATATATTAGTTTACTAGCCGCCTTTGGCGACCAGCCGGTTCGCCAGTATTACCGCTCACTACAATTTTCAATTAAATATTATAAGTAACTGGTCTCTTAAAAGATTCTCAAACAAAACATTTTTAATCTTCAAATTTTGATAGTTATACCAAACTTATACTGTTTATATCGCTTCGTTCAATTTACTATATATATTTTGCTAATTTGTTGCCATTTCCGGTAAAACTTCAACTTTAATTAAAAATGTAAATGACGAAATTGCAATTAATATTAAGATATTTTTTAATAAAACCAAGCGTTTTATTTTATTTATCATCTTTATTGTTATTAATTATTATTATTATTATTATTGAATATGAGTATTGCAAACAGAATTGCTCGGTATTTAAGTCTTATGTTAACTACAAAATATTTTTCATAGTTTATGTAATATCTCAAACAATAATTCAACAAAAATTTCTGAGATTCAGTATAAAATTCAGTTTTTAGTTTTGCTTTCAAAAGGATTGAAATGAAATCAATAATAATATTTTGTTCCTGCTTATAAATATATTTCAAAAATTATGAAGTCTAAATTTAATGCAGTAAGGTATCATATTCTGATAAATATTCTGGACACACCAAATTTTAAATAAATGAATGAATGTTTCTATTTTCCACGATCAACTAAGACTTATTTATGAAGTTTTAAATGTTAAAAATTTAGAAAAACTCACCATTTTCATAATCTTAGGCCAATTAATCTTGAGAAACCTGCACGCTTATTGGTGTATTTTCTTTGAAACGATCGATGAAAAATCTAAAATTATCCTTTTTTTATTGAATAGTGATATTCAAATCTTCATAAATCAGTCAGTTTAAGTGATTTGAAATTAACTCTTAAAAGTCAGTGATTTAGTTGATTGGAAATTAACTCTATGACCACCATAAAATCTGTGCTTTCTCTTGTGGTGTATGCATTCTCCTTAATATCCGCTCCAATAAAACATCACATACAAAAGTACTACATAGAGCAAACACATCAAAAGTAAACATAACATTTCAATAGTTGCCAAAAACAAAAGAGAGAAAAATGCAATTAATAAGCAGACGATATTTAGAAAAGTACAGATATTTAGACTGGAAAATGAAATTATCTGAAATTAAAAACACGCGCAGACGATATTTACAAAAGTAAAAATATTCAAACCTGAAAAGGAAAATATATGAGTTATTCCATCAATAAATGCCATAAGTTTGTTTACATCTTCATTATTTTATGAGTCATTAAATATCAAAATGGATCCGGGACAGAATAAACACCCTGTTTAGAGAGTGTAAAAGATCATAAAATAATTTTTCTTGAATTTATTTTTTAGAAAAAATAATATTTCATATTTGTTTCATTTCCTACAGACACGTGACGAAAATTATATTTTTGCAGATTTCATTTCCAAAAAGATTTAATTTATTTTCAGTTAGAGCTTTAATCAATGTGATGGCAACACTTTGAAAAAAGCTATTTTTTTCTCATGAATGCGAAACGTGCTTAATCCTCATTTTTATTTTTGACGAAAAAAATTATTGAAAAACATAGTTAAAATATTTATTTAAAAATTCATTAAAAATAGAAATTTAATTTTAAGATTAAAACAGTAGTATCATTTAAAAGATAAATTTTTTATCTTTAACTTCATGTAAAAATCTTTTTTGTGCGGTAATATTTTCGGCAGTTATAGCATAAACACGTCAAAATTTCGCTTAATTTTTAAATAAATAAAATTCTAATTAAAAATTCGAAAAAATAACCCCCAGGTGCACATTCCCGGCCTCCAAGGTATACACGTGCCAAATTTGGTAGCTGTAGGTTGAATGGTCTGGTCTGTAGAGCGCCAACACACACACACACACACACACACACACACACATTGAGCTTTATTATAAGTATAGATTTATGAGTATTATATTTTATGTTTTTTGCTCAATTCATAATATTGACTCAGTTCCATGTTGAATGAAATCCTTATGATTTTGATGCTTCAAAAACATTTAAACGATGCAAAAAGGATGAATTTCAAGTTTGCACAAGCTAATTTTTTAAAAGAAAAAAAAATCATAGATGATTTCTTTTATGGTTTTATATTTTGTATTATAAAAATCGGTATTTTTAATCTAATAGTAAGGTTTCTAGAAAAGTATATGATCTATAGAAGATTTTCGCTTACATCAATATAAAAATTGTTATGTTTTGAGATAAAAAACAATTTTTTTTAATCTCAAACTTTACAATGTCTGATTAAAATCTTTTGTAAGCTATTAGCTTTTAAATACCAAATCATTTCCAATATTTAACCACTTTTAAAAAGAATGTATATTTTTTTAAATTTTATAAATAGATCATTCTTTCTTATAAGCGCCTTAAAAATGTATTAAAATCCCAGACACAAACAATTTACTAGATTCCTGTAATGAAAATTTTGTAGTTTGATCTAGACGAAACCCTAAAAATAAAATTTTATTCATTCTTGAATTAAATCCAGTATTATTATCGTTCTTTTTTTCTTCTTAATTTCTTTTTAAAAATTGTATTAATATAAAATGAGAAGGGGTTAATGTAAAAGACAATGACAGAAAAATGAACCACTTATTTAAACTCAAAATTCGTATTCCAATGTTTTTAAGCACTTTTTTGGGGAACTGATATTCTTAACTCTTTTTTTCGTAGTGAAACTCAGTTTTCTCTGTAGATGCGAAACCTCGATCACTCTATGGATATTCATGTATAAAATATAACTTAGCCGTATAATGTATAAATGTATAATGTATGTATAATGTATAATGTATAAATTTTATTCAGTAAACACCAGTATAATCATACTAAATGCAGACAATTCATAATTTTAATCAGAAAATCGGCCACTATTTTGAATTACTCCATATAATTTTTAATTGGTATTAATTTAATTTTAATTAAAAAAAATTATTATGGTATAGCGAACATTTTTCTAAGTGGACTTTTGTAAATTCTTTAGTTCGCCGCTAGGGGCGCTGTAACCTAATAAATTCAGCATAATCATTTTACTATAGTTACATGTTACTTCTCTGTCTGTACGAGACGCCGTTTTGAATTTAAAGGATTAAAAGGACTATACAGATCACCCTGCCTATATTATTATTATTTATATATATTATAATCAGTGGTGTTTTGTGGTATTATTTTCAATATACTTCAATTTTTAAAGCAAGTTAAAATTAAAAGAGAGAATAATGTTAGAAGCGGAAGTAAATTCTGATCTTTTAATATAGATATATATTTATCTATTCATCGTTTTTACCTCTTTATATTTTATTCTATGGCACTGTGATAATTTATGCAGGAATAGATGTCGACCAAAATTGGTCTTGATTGTTTGGATGCATTCAGTGTTGTTTGATGTCATAAAAATTTCTTCAAAGTAAGGAAGAGCAACCTGTCATCACCAATTTGGGAAAATCTAACGATTTCGTGAATCTTATAAGTAAAGGCTCCTGACAGGCAAGACAGAGACATATGGGACTCTCACAGAGACAGAAACTTCATATACTGATCCATAATTATTGATTTACATGAATAACTTAACTTGTGAAGAGGATGGAATATTGAAAAAAACAGAGTAAAAAAATTATGGGCGAAAACATGAGATTAGTGGATAGAAAATATTGTTACGAATTTTTCCCGGGGTTCGTTTGGATAGTGAAGTGATATGGTGTGGAGAACGCTCAATCAGTAGGCAGAAGTAGAATAAAAACAACGACGTTTATTTACACGAAGACACACAAGACAGCACAAAAGCGTCTACTATATACAGCACAGAGGCGACTATCTTCAGCCGAGACGTGTAGCATACAACCAGAATCTACTGCAGACAGTAGCGCACAACTCCGTTCAACACGAGCTTGACTCCCTCGCTTCCGACTACGACTACTACTTCGACGACTCCTTCCACTCTGTCTTCGACTCTCGATTCCTACTGACTTCGACTTCTCTACTTTGTCGCTTCCGACTACCCCGCTCCGTCTATTCCAACTACTCTTCACGGTCGCTTCCAACTACTCCGCTCTGTCCACTCTGACTGACTTCGGCTACTACTCCAACCACACACTGACTTCGTCCATCTGGTAGCTGCAGCCCCTTTTATAGGTCTCAGGAGGTGGGGCTAGAAGCCTCTCAACCAATCAGGAACGTTCGAGGCGTATCTCGGTTCCTACTGGACGGATCGGGAAAATTCTCGAAGTTTCGGATATAATCTATTTTGGCGCCAAAGTCGCCAAAATGGTCGCCAAGTTTGTCGCCAAGCTCTTGGACCTCCGACGTGACACACGGACTCCGTCTAATACCGATGACTTTAAAACAGTCTTTCTGTTGATGGAAAAAACTATGCTGGGAAGCCGAATTGCAGGTTTGTAACAATATGAAGAATCACAGTGAATTGCCGACCTATGTACATTTATTTCGCTTCTTTTGTCCTCACCCATATTTAATTTTTACTTTTTAGTAATTTTTTGAGTTTTTTTCTATTATTTTGTTTTATAAGAATATTTTTTTCATATTATCATACTATATGATTTTAAGGTAATTGTTTCATTGCTCTGTTGTGTATTTGCTCATATGAGGTTATGAAGAATGCCCCTATGTTTTACCCTTTATGTCTTTTTATGTGATCGTGTTGTCACCCCTAATCAAGAAAATTTTAAATTATGTATATTTTGATATTTATATTGGTATGTCTGATAACTTCTGAGATTCGTAAAATTGAGACATGCCATTTGAATTAATGATGAATGAATATCAACTTTATATAATGATACACTTTTGAATTTTAAAATACTATCCAATGAAAATATATATTTATTATGAACGTTTGCTAAAAAAGCTATAATACTGATATTTTTTAAAGCTAATTATTAATAAAACATTTTTTAGTGACTTCCGCCAAATATTTTATGGTTAAGAATTCATTCAAGAGTTGTGTTCTTTATTGAATTCTCAGCAATAAAATTATAAGTAAAAATATTTCCACTAACTTTTAGTAGAATTCAATAAATTTAATCAAATTTTTAAGTAACCGCATGTGTTCCAAAACTGATAATTAACCAATAAAAATAATAAATTTAGCTGATGAAATAATAAATTAAACCTCCGCGAAAAAAACTGGAAATTAATTAGAAGAAATAAAATTTTATTTGAAGTCATTCTCCCTAACATCGTAAAACTTATATATATTCCGTATTATTCGTATTATAAACTAATATATATTTAGTATCATGTAAGTGTAAATAAATATTTTAAAATCTTAATATTTTGTTCTTGCTCAAAAAAGATTGAAATACCAAACTTCTGAAAATCCTCTGAAATGGCATACTATTAGTAATGCAATTTTGGGAAGATTATAAATTCGCTTAGTCTTTTAGATGCTAATATTATGTATTTTTTTGCCTTTTAACACTAACTGAAATTCAGCAAAATATTGTTACAAACCTGCAATTCGGCTTCCCAGCATAGTTTGTTCCATCATTGGAAAGAAAGTTTTACAGTCATCTGAATGGGACGAAGTCCAGGTGTGCGTCGGAGGTCCCAGAGCTTGGCGACAAACTTGGCGACCATTTGGCGACTTGGCGACGAATTTGGCGAATTTGGCGCCAAAATAGATAATACCCGAAACTTCGAGAATTTTCCCGATCCGTCCAGTAGGAACCGAGATACGAGTCGAACGTTCCTGATTGGTTGAGAGGCTTCTAGCCCCGCCTCCTGAGACCTATAAAAGGAAGCGACCGCCGCTGCCAGAGGGACGACAGAGTCGGCGAAGACAGTCAAGTCAGTAATCCGAGCCAGAGTCGGAGAAGTAGAAGACGGAGGAGTCGGAAGCGACTGAGTCAAGCTAGTGCTGAAACTGAGCTGTGCGCTACTGTCTGCAGTAGATTCTGGTTGTATGCTGCTGTGTGTGCTGTTGTATGCTACACGTCTCGGGTGAAGATAATCGTCTTCTGTGCTGTATATAGTTGTCGCTTTTGTGCTGTCCTGTGTGTCTTCGTGTAAATAAACATCGTTGTTTTATTTTCTACTACCGTCTGCTTATTGAGCGTTCTACACACCATATCACTTCCACTATCCAAACGAACCCCGGTGAAGAAAATTCGCAACAATATTAAATCAATTATAAGAAATGATTACATTGATTTCATCCACATAGAAGTTTACAGTAAAAAAATTATTAGGAAAAAAAATCAGGAAATAGTTAAAATTATTGACACAAACCTTTGAAATTTTCGTCATAACCAATTACGGGAATATATTAGATAAATAAGACTTTCTATTATTTACATATTTAAAATGACTCTAATAATATTGATCAAGATATCATTTCATTCAAAATGTATGGTTCCTGGCAGTTGTCATATTTTCTTTTGATTTGATATTCTTTACAAAAAGTTATGACTCTTAAAATTTGCATCAGTTTTCGCATGAATTTGCAATCCCAGGAATAATTCTTACGCCTACTGCTATTCGGAACCCTCTATGTAGAAGAGCTTTATTATTTATGTTCCAATAATTTATTGCAACAGGTATTGAACCACTTCTTTCAAACGAGGGTGTAAAATCCTTTTCTTTTTTCAGCTTCATTTTGTATTCTCTTTTCATGAAAGTTTTAAAACAGAATTACTAAGCTTTTACTTTCTACTTAGAGATATTATTTAGCTCAGATATATGATTTGATTATTAATTTTATTACAGAAGATGACTTGCAACAAAAATTAAGAAATTTACATAAGAAAGAAACATCTGCTGAAATCACTCGAGACGCTCTTGTCTTATATTGAAAATCATATTGATTAAATAAAAATCAAATCATTAATAAGGAAGGTTTCAGACTTATTTATTCACTTTTAAAGTGAAATATATACTAGTATTTATATAAAATATGCTATTATTACATATTTACTTCTTGGTAAAACAATTATCGAAATACCGTTTAAAAAATTATATTAGAATGATTTCAAATGTTTGCTTGAGATAGAATTTTTGAATATCCTGGTTCAGTTTTTATTTGAAATTTCAATACTTATTTATTCTCAACTTTTTTTCCACCTCGCGAAACAATCGAAATGTTATAAATACATTGACAAGTACGGGATCGAAACATTTTGTTGAAATTATGATTCTTTTTAGCTTTGAAATTAATTAATATAAAACTTTCATTAGAAACAATTAGTTCATATTCTACTCTTATCAGAATAAATTTCCAAAAAGTCTTTACTTTTAGAGGTTACAACGCAATGCTTAGATAATTCTAAAATGATTCATAGAAATAAATTTATAATATTTTTCGAATATCGATCGAAGAATTATTTCATAAATTAAAATAATCCAAGTTCTCTCTTTAAAGAAATGATTTTTTTTTAGAACAAGCCAAGACAGACGATAGAAAGTAAATAAAGTAATGAAGGGAATAAAAAAAAATCTGCTATCACAAATTTCAAGTTATTATTTGACAGCATTTTATTTTACAATATAAATTTTGATTAATAAATTTTGATTATAAGTTGAATTTTCAAATCATAGTTGATCACATGAAAGAGAGGATGAATTGAACTATACTATATATTTTGAAAAGCGCAGATTGAGCTTTCTACTCTAATCTTTCTGCAGAAGTATTTTCAATAATGTGATTTGAAATATATGTTGAATGCGGCAATTCAAACGTTTTGAATTTGAATTTTTTTTAAAATTTTACACATTTTACGAGCCCGATTGATAGCCAATTCCCATTATTGATCATTTTCGATGACACATCTTCATTATATTTATTGCGTTGTTCGGAAAGTAATTTCGTTTTTTCCCGACAGAGGATTTAATTGTATTTTTTTGCACCCAACTTCACATTTAGGCCGTATAATTTTTATATTCTTTGAGAGCTCATATAGCAAGGCTTGTGTGTGAAAAATTCCAATTAATTCTACGCAGTAGCTTTTGGTTGGTGCCCTTTTAAATATGGAGAGCGATAAGCAGCATTTTTGACATATCTTACTGTTTTACTACAGAAAGTGTAAAAATGCTGTTCAAGCCAGAAAGAAATGGACCGATGTGTATGGAGAAGGTGTGTTGACAGTACGCCAGTGCCAGAACTGGTTCGCTAAATTTTTTAGACGGTAAAACCTTCACCTCAAATGAGGAGGTCAAAAACCACCTCGATCCGTTTTTTGGCAGCAAAGACCAAAACTTTTATGAGCGTGGAATTATGCTACTACCAGAAAGATGGTAAACGGTGTTGGACCAGAACGGCCAATATATAATTTAATAAAGTATTTGTTTATTATACGAAAACTGTCTTTCATTTCCACACATACACACACACAAAAAAAACGAAATTACTTTCCGAACAACCCAATATATATGGACGATTTTGTTCAAGCATCACGAACCCTATTCCCAAAAGAATATCATTTTAAATAGTTACTAAATAAACAGTATTCAAATTTTCATTTCAAAACAGATTTTTTAAGCATTTTTTATACTTATTGATCATATTGGGAAAAGCAGACCCTACGAAATTTATCATTTTCCTTTGCTCTAGTTTAGGAATCACTCCATAATACTATACTAAATTTTAGACTTTGTTTCCGTTTAACAAAGAATGTTACAAACTTTATTTTTTGGACATGTTTTCGTATAACTAACTCGTCAAGACATATTCCGAAGAAATGGAAATGAATTTACTTTTTCTTCGAAATAGAAATTAAGTTAAATATTTTTCATGCAGATCCCTATATCTTGTCATCTTTTTCAACGCAATTATTAAGAACAGTTACAAGCATTTTCATCAACGCAACACTCCCACTTACATACAAAGCCTACTCGTAATTCGAATAACAAGAAATTCTCTGAAATAATACACTTTATAAAACTGCATTTCAGTATCATTCATATGATTAAAACAATAGAAAAACTATGTTGTCATTCCTTTTTTTTAAAGAGTTATTTGCTTTTTTATAGTAACGTTAAACAAAACTGATGTAAATATATTCTCGCACATCTTTCTTTCTTCTTTCAAGTTTTTCCCCCCTTAATTCTTGTTGCACGTCATCTCCTCCCTATAGAATTATTCAGAGTTCCATAAATCTAAATGAAAGAACCTTTAAGTAAGAGGCAGGAGCCTGATATCTCTATTCTAAAACTTTTATGAAAAGAGAATACAAAATATTGTTGGAAAAAAAGTGACATCCTTGTATCGTGTAGCAAGCTACAACATATACTGCAGTTATTTTTGTCACTTAATAAATATCACCATTCTTCCAGTCTCCAGAGCTATAGATCTTGGAAAAAGCAACGGGTTCGTCGGAAGAAGAAAAATTACCCTAGAACAGCAAGAAACTAAAGAAAAATAATTTTAAAAGTCTATTTTTCTTTAGCCTTTGATATCAAATTAAGAAGGAAATACTAAGGATAAATTTTTAACGAGAAGCTTGTGTTTTGGAGTGAGTATTCTGCAGCACACATATTATTAGGACCCATTTGAAGCCTTGAATAATAGTAACTGTTGTTCTATGACGTTTAAGACTTGATTATAATCGTTGACATCAAGACATGTGTAGAAAAGTATCAAAGAATACAGTTTACCCTGAATATATTAGTAGTGTATAAAATATATGATATATCTATGAAAGTATCTGTGAATTTGGTTTCAAACATTAATGATAGATGATTTGGATAACGAACCTCTGCGATTGAAAAGAATATTACTTAATTTCTTGGACTTCCTTCGATAGCCTGAAAACGTGAAGCAACACCCACTATGTCATTCATAGATAATATGGCCGTTTGTTACACTCTACGTATGGCGATTAATTAATTCATGAATTATAATTATTTTTTGTTATATTATTATAATTAATTATAATATATTATAAATTATAATTATTATAATTAAATTATTAAAACATGTTATAAATCTCATGGAAGATTTCGCCTGGCTTCTTTTTAGCATGTTTCAACTAAAATCAGTTTGAAAAACAAAACAAAAATCTTTACAAATAACAATTCTTTAGAACTACTTCCTGCTATGAATTTAATAAAAAGATTTTATTTAAAATGTCATATCATTTTTTCAAATTTGAAATTGTTTAACCTTTTATTCATAGATTCACAGATATGTCAGAAAAAAAATTGCATGTGAATGTTAAAACATACAAAATTTTGAATTTAATATACAATTTTTATTGTATATTAAAAAAGATGTATATTTTAGTGAAAAATGAGGAAAGGAGAAAACGAGGAAATTTAACAGTATCTTGTTTTATATCTTAAAATTTTTTTTTTATGAATGTTTATTGCATACTCGGTTTTTATTATATACAAAATAATAAAAAGGAGCAAAAGATTCGAAAGTTCAATCTGAAATAGGAAAGTAATGTTAGGAATTTTAATCTTGTAGCAGTTGCATTACACTTATCTTCTCTTTTGGATACTAGATGGCGATACCTGATTAAGCCATCCCATATGTAATCCCATAATGCATTGCGATTGTAATGAGAAGGAGATGTGGCGCTGAACTGTGAAGCGCGCGCGTGAATGTCTTGTCTTTGTGTTTGTAATTGTTTAGTGTGTGAATGTGATTATTAAAGAAATGTTTCCTACAACATTCGCCCTGTTGCTTCCTGCACAGATCATAATAATCCACATACCACCACAATCTTTTATAGTCGGAAAAGTAATTCGATGCATAATTATCACCTAATACAAAAAAATGTGTATTGCTCTGAAAATTAAGTATGTTATTAATAAGTATTAAAATCTGAGTTGAATTTATTTGAAAAATTAATCGATATCTTCTTAACACTCGGTAGGTATTTTTAGCAATAGAAATTAATGAAACCTCAAAACGATGCACCGCTTTGAATGCTGCTTGACGGGAGCATCTGACTACAAAGGGTTGAAAATAGGAAAGGGTTAAAGATAAAAAATATTTAAGTGCAGAAAAGTCCATCTATATTAATCATTTACCTATATATTTCATTTGTCAGCATGAATAAAATGTAAATAATTTTGAAATGTTAAATCCAAAATTTTGATGCAATGAGTAGATAGGTAAAAGAGAAGAAATGTACCATTAAAATAAAAATCGATATTTTGGCTATTTCTTGATACTTTTTCCGCTTACTCTAAATAAACTAAAATTATGACAGTTCATTTTTCTAAATGATGCCCCAAATTATTATAGTAGAATTAACAAAAAGCAACAAATCTGCAATTCGGATTGTTAAAAACGGATAATCTGAGAACTTAATTTCAAATTAAACAAAAATGACATTTCATAGTTCAAAATTTATAATTCTGTTTAATAACTAAGTTTAACTATTTAACTATGAATTTCCTAATGCAACTTTATCAAAAACCTGTATTAAAATTAGTTCATGAAGCTTTTAATGAATGCCATCGTATTCTATATATAGCAATGTTAATATCCGATTAATATTTTTCCCCCTTTCAAAAAAAAAGCCGCAACAACTTTGACAGGGAAACAGCAACTAAGTGCGAAGTTTTTATCACCATACAAAAAGGAGCACAAATACAGTAAAATCTTTTTTTTTTTTTTCCTTTTTTTTTTCAGGATTGATTCCAATTTTTTTTTTCAAATGAGGGTTTAAAAAAAATAGATTAAGATGAAAATGCAAGAAAAAATTAAAAAAAAAACATTGGGAAAAAATTAAATAGAAACTGACTGGTCAAAATTTTAATCAGAATTCCTTTGTGATTTTAATCATTGATAAATTCACGAAAAATTTATAACATAAAGCGCTGATATGCAAAAACTTATAGCGAAAACAAACCCCACTTTATAAAAAAAACACCACAAAAAAATTGCTGTTGAAAAATATAAACGCTTACCTTTGAAACTATATTATACATGTAAAGTATAGTTTACATTTAATTAATGCAAACACAAATTACCTTTTATAATTCAAATTCAACATTATAATAAGTGATTAAGTTAAAAAAACAACAACAAAATCTATTATAACACGTATTATTCCTTAATGCAAAAAAACTTACATAAGACATCATTATGGCATTATATATTATATCATTATGATCAAACTGTTGTATATATGTGATTGTTGTATGTTGTAAAAAAATACCTGTTGTCTCTAGTGGTTCCAATTCTTAATCAATAGTTTCCAGTATTTGCTTTTTGGTATAATAGAGATAATATTTAAATCGGATATACAATTCTATAGTGTCATTAAAATATTATGTAAAAAAATGCTCAAAATATTAGAAATTTTAAATGTTCTAGGTTTAATTTAGAATACTTGCATCTCAATTTTGCAGGAAATACAAAGAAAAAAATCATTGGCTTTAATACCCAATATGTATGTTAAAATAAATTATGCATTCTAAATCGGGTTCAGAATACTTTTCTGTTTTTCTATTTCCTTCTATTTTTCTTTTCTATTCTATATTTTTATTATAAATGAACAAACTTTTGCAAGAATATTAAGCCATAGAATTTTCCCAAAGATTATAAAATTATCTATGTATAGTAGTCACCAATAAGCTTTAAATAATCAACCGCCAAATTTATTTTTAAAAGTCCCTCACTCGGTGCGTTATCAAAAGCAAACAACGACGTGTATACACGTCGAATGCAGTGCAAGTGGTTGCATAATAAATGTTTCGAAAAAAAATCTTAATAAAACGAATAGAATTTCATCTTTATTACATAAAGAATTAATGATATATTGTTGAAAATGTTTAACTGTAACTTTAGAAAATGCCTGAAAAATAATGCCAAAAAATTTCCTAAGATATAAATCTTAATATTTATGATACAGGTGATATAAAGTGGTTAAAATATTTTTCGAAGAGACGTGTAGGTTTCGCAACTGTACTCGGTATACCAATGTTAACGTCGACAATAGTTAAAAAAAAACCAAGAAAAAGTTTTTGAGTTTATAAGCATCACATTATTCTCACGAACCAGATATTACTAATTTGTTTAGTTATATTAACGTCCCGTTTTTAAAGCAATACTAGGGCTGTTTTGGGACAGACCTCGTAATTTTGAACCGCGGTCAGATGACGAGGACCTGAGCTGGCACCCCTTCTCCAAACTTCCACACCATACCAGCGGGTAGACGTCATAAATTACTAAGGGCCTTTTTAGTTTCGTTTATTTGTCTTATTGCAATCGTTATCGGGGAATATCCGATATCCAAATAAAGTACATAGAAATCTCTATATACAAATAAAATGCAAGGAATACTCGATATATTGGACAAAATAATTAAAAGCAATACATAGTACGGGAAATAGGTTCTTTAACAAAGAATTTAACCTAATTGCTTTTTTTAATTTATAGCAGGCTTACTACTATCATAAAGGAAACATATCACTAAATGAAAATTGTAACATCATACTGAAATTTTGAGTTGTAATATCGAATGATGATACTTTATAAGACATGTATGCATGTCGACAGCATACAAATGATTATTTGGATTAAATTTTATATTAAAAGGAATTAAAAAGTTTAAGACTTATTTCGTAATTGATTAAATGGTTATAATAAAGATTAACTGTGTGGGTGAATGTAATATGAGAAAGTATATTACACGGTGGCTACCTTGATGCTTATGCGCTATGATTATACATTACACTTACTGTCAAATGAAACAGCAGCATGCAATTTGAATTAACAATAATCTTATGTGGTCATTCTGCTGCATATCGTTGCGCACATCCATGATTTCTCGGAGAATGTGCGCTTTCCTTTACTGTGGAGTAAACTAATTACTGAAGATATGCATTTGGGGGTTGTGACAGAATTATTATAATAGGTGGCTTCACATCAAATGAAATTTGGTTTCATAATATTATCAGCGATTTAGTGGAAATGACTCATATAACCAACTGCTGTAATACGTTTGCCATAACCACAAATGCATATCTTCAGTAATTAGTTTTTGCTACATTTTATTCATAAAAAAAAAGTTTGGGATTTTTCTTAAACAAAGAAACAAAATTACCATGATACAAATTTATATAATTCTTGGTTTAGTTTAGTTATATTAACGTCCCGTTTGAAGCAACACTAGGGCTATTTTGGGACGGAACTCATAATTTTGAACCACGGTCAGATGACGAGGACGACACATGAGCTGGCACCCCCCTCTCCACGCCACACCACACCAGCGGGAGGACGTTTGGTCAGGACGGATTTAACGTGCAACAGACCCCCTTACACGACGGTTCTTCGGTGGAATCGGGTCTCGAACCTGAAACCCTCCGGTTCCGAAGCCGAGACCTTACCACCGCGGCCTTTATATAATTCTATGCAAATACATATAATTCTATACAAATACATAGCATTTCTAAAATCTGAAGTTTCTTGAAATTTTAGATAGAAAGGAAACTCAATTTATTGCAATTGAAGGGAATTAATGAATGTAAAAATAAAGATTCGTTGTTTAATGATGGAAATTTGCTATTGATGTGCCTTCTTACGGAGATATTATTAAAAACAGGCGTTTTTATTAAAAATATTTGTATTTGTTCATCGAATGATTAGTGATAAATTCTATTTTTGAAACGTCTACATTTTGAAACGTATACATTATACACGTATACAACAGATTCTAAATTAGTTTACGTTGTTTTACGATCCATTAGCTTGATATTTTATACAGTATCGCGAATCGCATGATTTTTGATATCGCTTTTAAATTTTCACAGTTTTAGAAAGCTGCATCACGATAATGAAAAATGGATTGAATGTTGTCATGAAACCTTATCGGGGAAACCTTATCGTTTGAAGCGTAGGCGCGTGCAGCATAAAGGAATAACAAAAAAAAAAAAATGAATTTGAAAAATAAAAGGAAAAGGAAAAAGGCTTAGATTCGGATTTTTTTTTTTTTTTTTTGGCGATGACTTTTGAAAATAATATCACAAAAATTAATTTTATGTCAAAATTGCCTTTAGTGATATTTGATTAATTTTCCACGCATTTTCTTTTTTGAATTTTGCCAATATTTTTAACAATACTTGTTTTTCATAATTCTACAATATTTTTCATAAGTACTATGATTTTCAAGCGATTTTCATTGTTTCATCAGCTATTTAATTGCATAATTTTCTCCAAATTTTAGTGTCATTTACACGAGGAATTATAAAATAAAATTACAATGCCACGAAAGACAGCATTCAATTTGAGTATATTTTGCTAAAACAGATACCTTTTTATCAGTAATGTGATACTATGGAACTATATTCCATTAGAATGGTCTTATGGTGATAATAAACATATCAATGTAACACTATAAATAATATAAGGCTTAAAACCACTATGTTTAAGAGTCAAGTTATGCGTAAATAGATTTAATTGTTATTAAACACAACTAATAATTCTGGAGAACCGACAAGTCACCAAAGATAAGCTCTTATAAAATAAACGAGAATACTCTTATCTCCGACTTTATCGTATACTAACATAATATGGTGTGCTATGTAGTGTTTCACAGTATAGTAAATAAAACTGAACCAATTTTGGGGTGTTTGTAATCAATTGGCACTGAAAACCAATATAGATATTTAATATTGCTGACAAAAACATATAATATTTGTTTATTTAATTACGTTTTTGAGTTCACCAATATGCAAATATCAAGAGTGACGATCGACCCTTTGAATAATTAGGTCCAAAATCTATCCTTATCTAAAATTCCCTACTTTTCATTCATTTATTGAATTTCTGAGTTATCATGGTCGAATGAACATGGATGAACTAACAGACAGACAGACTTGATCCAAACGGATTTTGCATAACATTAAAAAGGTATATTTTACGGAAAGATCACATGCCTCAAATGAATGCACCTATTTAAAATCATTCCAAAAATTTAATGAGTTTGTAGTGATCGTAGCGCCATCTTGTATTCTCACATAGTGGGATACTCATGTAGTGATCGTAGCGCCATCTTGTATTCATGTTATTCTAAAGCGCTACCTATCTACTTTCCCTAATACAACCTATGTTAATACTTCGCCCGGGGAATCCCCGTTCTATGTATACGCGCGCTAAGCGGTGATGTTACGATAGTTTTTAGTGAAATAAAGAGTTTATTTTTCTAATAGCGATGAAGTGCTTTAAACAACACTCTACATAACACCACCACAAGTTTTTGTTAAAACATTTGTTTAATTAGCCTTACTGTTTATCAATTCATTACAATATTCTGATCGTGACATATTAAAATGTTGGGGAGGATATGAAAAATTAATAAAACTTGTACCAATAAAAACAGTTTACATACTTTTATGTTTAAAGTCTCACTTCTTCTGTAAAGTTGAGATGCAGTGTATCGTCAGCTAATTTTGGATTAAATTTCCTCAAATGTCCCCATTCCTCTGAGTTTATGATGTGTTCAGCGTCTTTCAAAATGAAGTCCTGTACATAGCTTTTCAGATCATCATCTTCATGCAGGTCAGCAAGAACCAACGTTTCACAGGCGTTACTTGGGCACAAGCTGGTTTTGAGGTAGAATGAACATATATTCCTCAAACTGAGGATTTCGTACATATCTGAAGCTTGGTACAACCGAAGAGCACTCTCCCACTGAAGTTCTCCAACTTCGGCAGTATAAATATACTGAAGCATTAGCGATATAGTATCATCATCAAATTCTTCGATATCGACCCATTCGCTAATTTTTTCTTTCATATTGTTGGAAAACATAGCCTTGAAAACTGGGGATCGAGCACTGAGGATGCATTTATGGGCAGGATATGTCCTATTACCTGCCCTCAGATTTATGTCGAAAAGTGAACAGTCATCTAGCATTGACTTTAAATTGTCATTTAATATACTTTTAGACACAAACAAAAGATTGGTCTTATCCAAGCTATAACTATCTGTTTCACTGTCTTGAACAGGACTGCTATCATAACTGATTCTTTCTATTTCTTGTAAAGAAATGTCAAATGAAATCGTGCATTCACATTGTAAGGTAAGGACATCATCAGGTAAATATACATTTTTCGCTTCCATCAACATTCTCTTCGTGCGAAGAAGAGCAAATCGCTTTGTTCCAACACTTTCATCAAACCAAAATTCATCTCTGAAACACTCCGTTGCATTTCTGTGTGCATCAAGAACAGACAGTTGAAATGTGGAATATTTTATATTTATGTCCCTGGGAGTAATATCAAACGAAATTATCTCTTCGGCATTTAATCCCCCTGGTAAATTCAGCGCCAAGCCCATTAACTGGGCGTTGTTCTTCAACGATTTGACTCGATAAACATATTTGTCCACTGACTGAATAGAACTGAAATTCTTAATGCTCCATAAAAAAGAAGACTTTTCTATTCCTATGCGCGTGCGTGCGAAACATTGCACATCCTTCGAAATTTCGCCTACACTTTTCCAAATTCTGCAACGAGCCGTGAGTGTGTCCTGTGGCAAAAATGCAGATCTTCTTGCAACAAACACGTCTTCTCGCATAGCAAACGAATAAAATCCGAAACCATATTTCTTGAAAAAGGTTCTCGTCATTGGACTTCGCGTCTCCAAAATTGTGCCATCCTGCGACAAGAAGCTGAGATCGTATTGTATTTCTATATTGTCCGCGCCTTTGCTGTCCGCTTCTCTCACTAAATAAAATCCAATTTCATTTGACCTTTCTTGACCTCTAGGATACAACCTCAACTTCCATTTCGTTTCCTCTATCGAATCCAAGACAAATGGGGGACTTTCTATTCTTTCGCCCGTTTTCTGCCAGCAGTAACTGGCATTTTCCAATTTCCAAATGAAAGTGAAACACTTTTTGCTAGTTTCATCTCCACACGCCAGTTTAGTTGGCCTGCAGATGAAATTCTGAGAAAAAAGTAACTAAAATTCCTACGGTAAAACAGTCTAAGTAATAATTCAGGAAAATGAAAAAAAATGCTTGCTTTCTTGATATCTACAGAAATTAATGACAAAACTTCCCTATTCAATGCTGGAAAAAGTGAAAGTTATCAGATGTAGGTTTGGAAAGTAGCCAATGATATGATTTCTCGATTAGAGTTTGTTTACCATTAATTTATCCTAGTAAAATAGATAAAAATCACTTATCTACATATCTGATATATAAAAAAATAGGTCTCGTAGTAACGCATAAACACGCTAATCACTGCACCGACTTAACATTGTTTTTTTTTCTTGTGTGAAGTATACACAGATAATATATTATCAACATATTTAGCCCTTGATTTTGATTCATATCCAAGTTTTGTATCTTTCCAATTAAAAAAAACATTTTTGTTATCTCTGTTTTTTTATTAATATGATAAATATAAAAAAATAATACAATCTAGATAAATAAGAAAGTTACATTTAATTATTATATTAAAATTAACCTTTCAACAATAAGGAATACAAATAGCATGGTTCCCATATGAAACAGCTTAGTAATTATGATTCTTATATAACACCATTTAACGAATTTGGTTTGAATTTTTATGCATGAAACATTTTTATACAAGGAAAAGAATTCTATAACTCAAATCACATCCGGTAAGGGATGTGTAGAATAGTTTCTACATAAAGTATGATTTTTTGAAGATAATTTTTTACAGTCATAATACTAAAAAAAAAAAAAAAAAAAACCTTATTATTATTTTTTTATAAAAAATTAGAAAAAAAAAATCCCCCCCCCCCCCTAAAAGTTCATTTAAATATGACAAGCAGTAAATATAAATGTTTACTAATTATAAGTTTTGTATAACTCCATATACTCAAAAGTAAAAGTGGGAAAGTATCGTACTCATCAAAAAATTCTAGCTGGGGATTTTGATGAATTTTTTGCTTTATAAATATCCTTGATCAAAAAGAAAAAAATAGAAATCAGTGAAAGTGACCTTTCCTATACTTTAAGTGTGAGATTTACGGTATGGTACACGGAGTGCTTGCACTCAATAGATCTCAACCTCCGAACATTTCTACTGATCAGGCACTTGTCTGAGTCAAAAATTTTCAGTGTTTTTATAGTAACTTTGTTACAATCTACAATGCTTATCTTTTAGTAAAGGAATTGATTGAACAATTCGACGACCCTCTAATACTAAATTAATAATTTAATCTCTACTATACAAATATTTTTTCACATTAAAAAAATTATACTATATGATGAATAAGCATCAAAAGTTAAAACGTTAAAAGGTTTGCTATTTCAAAGTAAATTTTTTCAATTAACAAAACAACTAAAAAAATCGTTTTTAGGAAATTATATAAAACACATCTTGTAGAAATTTTACCACTCCAGGTTACATTCTCTCTTATATCTTTTCTAAAAATACAAATAACACAAAAATACCAAAGTCCATAGGTTTAAGTAAGGCCCACGCAAGAATGCTTGTCGTCATTGCCTTTATAACACCAGAAACGCTTAATCATGTGACATTTACTTTCTTTTTTGGGAACTTAAAGAGTTTTATAGCTTCGTACTAGACCGATGAAATGTTAGTTTCCTCTAGGGTATTGATATACCTAGAACATTAGATACTTACAGGTTCGTCGTAATTCAAAATAAATCCGTTGCCAGAAACCTATATTTCACACACTAGTTCTCAATTTCTAAGCATTTCCAACTTTTTATATCAATTTTAGGCACCGATTCTTATAAATAGTTTGTGACTTATGCATTCAATATTTATTACAACTTTTCTGCATGTCAGTAGTTGGGTAACTACATTAGACTTGAGTCACAGAACTAGGTCAAAATGTTCAATAATATATTAAATTTAAAATTAATATATTAATATAAAAATATTTAAATTAATATATAAATATTTCAATAATATATTATATTTAATTAATTTTTAATTAATTAAATATAAATTTAAATTTAAATAAAGCAAGCAACGTTAATCTAAAATTTCAAACATATATTGATATAGAAGATATATCTCTTTCATTTAATCATAATTGATGAACCTGAGTATATAAACATATCGAATAATCCAAAATAAAATATATTAAGCCCATAGTCTCTCACATCATTCAAACAACGTCGAAAAAATAATATTTTTAACATCAGCTTTCAGTTGCTCTGACTTTCGGAAAAGTTGCTTTAAAGAGCAATTCTTTTTTAGGATTGAACTTGCATAGCTATATTTCTAGATCATGCTTCTGTCGGAAGTCATTTTTTTAAAAAGTGATATAGACTTTTTTGAATAAAAATTTAAATCCGATATTTTCTCGGACGTCACATTTGATCTTTATTTGTTTAAACATTTCTTTCATTCCAAATTCGCAGCAAATCCTTGCACAACCCTTAGATTTTCTAGGAGAATCAATATATGCTTAGTCATTTTATTCATTGCTATTAGATGAAAGGTCAAATTCGAATTTCAATACATTTTTTGCTGCTAGATTTTATAAAAATTATTCAAATATCAGTCGCTTTATATGAACTAATATTGCAATAATTGTATTTATTGACTGACATTCTAGCTGTGATAAACTATTCAGTTGGTAACAAAGTTCCCGTCGTTTTTTAAATGTTTTTAAAGTTTATTTTTTAACCAGTTAACTGTTTCGACATCTTTAGAAAATGCGTATATAAAGTGTATCGCAAAAATTTAGCTATATTTAGCTATTATATTACTCATGACGAATAAACTCGTCATATCGCAAAATGTTGTATCTTTCCATGACGAGTGTACTCGTCAAAAACAGTTAACTGGTTAATAACATCTAATTAATCAGTAATGTATTCTCCCTGGTTGTCTTCTCAAAGTTCAACTAACAGTGTGACTAATTTTTATTTATTTATTTATTTATTTATTTGTAATTTAAAGCATGCGGAACTTCTAAACCTCCTCCCATTGAGTGAAGAGGCATCTCTGTAGTAGTATGGGAGTATTCCATTTTCTTTGCCAATTGCCTTGTTGTTCGACGTGAATTTTTGTGGAAAAAGTTGATTTTATCGTTCTTTTTAGGACTTAACTGGACATTCAGAACGAGGTACGTCTTTGAGGTTAAAATTCCATTTGTGAACTCGGCATATCTATAAAGAGCTATGACAGCCTCCTCTTATATTGCTCATCCGAAATTTTTCTTTTTAAATTAATTAATTACGATCCAAATGAGGGTCGAGACTCTAAAGTATTTTAAGTGGTTGAATGCAAGAATTCAAAAATAAAATCACGGAAAATAACACTTTTTTTTTTTTTGCTTCTATTTTTTACATTTATTACTCTCTCATTAACGAAGTATAGTTAAAATTTTATAATCGCCAAGAAATTCGAACTCGAGATTTCGACGAATCCCCACATTTTAGATATTCCTGAATTGAAAAAAACACATCTTTGGCATTATGTTTGTCTGTCAGCGATAAAAAAAAATAACTCAAAAACGCCTTGAGCTAAACAGATGAAATTTGATACATGATCTTCAAAACAAATTTGTAGATTTCTATCAAAATTTGAGCAAAGTCCATTCAGAGGAAGTCTGTCTGTCCGACTATTTGAATATAATTTAACACGATAACAAGAAAACGAAGAGAGATAGACGGATAAAATTCGGTACATAATTTAACATCTATAATGTAGACACCAATCAAAACTTTTAGCCAAATCCAACAAGAAATTGAAGGTTTGTCCGTCTGTACTTTCAAAAAAGCGTAAATGTAATAATACAAAAACACAATAAGTAAAATATATCAAATTTGGTATGGGATTTTGTGACTACAATTGTAATTCTGCGTCAAATTTTTGTTTCAAAAAACTCTTAAACACAAATTCGAATTTCGAAACTAGTAACAGCATAGCAGGGAATAAATTTCCAAAAAGCTGACCTAGGATCATAGGATGGATTCAATAAATATTTTAAATTCCCACCAAAGATTTATATTTCGCCACTATTGTGCACCAATGTCATGCAAGACGTTTTCTGTCATAGCCAAGATCAAGGTATTTTTTGTGTGAGGTAGAGAATAACACCCTTATTAGAGAGTATGCGAGAAAGTTTTGGAGAGACTACTCATACTGATATATAAAATAAAATAATATAGAAGGATTTGCGGATGCAATGGCTAGATGTTTATAAAATTTAATATAGAAAGGAATATAAGTAAAAAAAACATAATTTTTGTTTACAGTAGAAATTTTGTTAAAAAAAAAACTTACTACTAATACATCAACTACTAATATAATATTTCAAATGCATTTAGAATCTCAAGAAGTTAAAATTTATGTACATTTTCTAATGGATCTTAAAAAATATATTTAAATTTTATTACAATGTATAATTTTTATAAAGCAAAATGTCTGGTTATTTAAACCTTTAAAGGGCCATTTTTTTTCTAGTCATATTATGTTAAAATATTTTTAGGCTTGAAATTAGAATAAGAAAACGGATTCATTTAGCTTATTAGATAAATTTAATTTGATTAATTAATTAATTTGGCTAATTAATAATTAAGTATCAAATCAAGACACGTCATTTTGTATGAGATAAAGAACTGAAGCATCTAAGTTTCTGACTTACTAAAAAAATTTGTCAGAACTTATGCCAACATACATAATTTCATACAAAGATTGATAAATTTGGTGCGAAGTATACTTCCCACGACCCTAGAAAGGGTTAAGAAAACCACTATGCTCCCAAGTCATCATCTTTTGCATAGTAGGTATTCCCACAAAATTGTGAGATTCTCCATCAAGTTTCTATTACAATATTCAATTTCTCTTTCCACAATAAAGTAGACATTGTTCCATTTTTTTCAGAAAAGAAAAAAAAAGTAATACCATTTTAAAAAATCAAATTGATGCGAAAAAAATTGTTATGAAGTGAAATTTATATCCTAGTACGCTTTTCAAAAAAAATATTCATTTAAATTTAATCATTTCATTTCATTTATGAAAGAGTAATTAATTTTTAAGTCACATCTTTTCAAACAGCAACTCTGTTCTTAAAAATGTAATTCATTTTCTGTTTTAGAATTAAATAAAAGAGATGTTTAGTGGAGTCAAATTTCCGGCGCCTAAAGCAGTTTGGGGTATGCTTTTAACTTTTTTTTTTTTTTTTTTTGAAATTTTTCGAATTTTAACAGTGAAGAACATGACATGATATTTTTTTACTAAAGAAATCCGAAACCTGTTACAAGGCAAAAAAGTAATAGAATATTTTTTTTCCAAGAATGTATCTGCAAAATGTCAGGCTTTTTAAAATTTAATTCTAGGCTTCGAAACAGGAAATTAATTTAAATCTAATTTGTTTTAAGTTTATAGCGATTTCGATAATCAAAAAAATATAGTTCAGATGATTAGATGATTATCATTCTTCTTGATATTTGCCATTTGTAAAAATAGAAATGTACGGAGAGGGCACAAATTATTGTCATAATTGAAAAATTTTAAATAGCCACTGAAAAATCCTTCAAAATGAAAATTTGTAGCCACTTCATGGTATTTGTGATATTGCATGTTAAGTTCTCGAAGAAATAGCCCAAATAGCTTTTTTTTAAATTTAATTTATCCTGTGATCTTTGGCTATTTTTCGGTGATTATTCCCTTAGCACATAGCCAATACACAAATATC
>JAPMOR010081383.1:0-10485 GCA_026543865.1 Argiope aurantia | reverse complement strand
TGTGTGTGTGTGTGTGTGTGTGTGTGTGTGTGTGTGTGTGTGTGTGTAGAGATTTAATGAGTGGCCATTACCATTCCACTGTTATACTGAACGCTTCCAATTCAATTTAGTTTTATTGCATTGTAATAGATAACACCATGGGTTCTACTAATCCAAAGTGCTGAGTCACATGATCATAAATTTTAATAAAAAAAGCGAGTTGTTGGCATTCTCTCGAGAGAAGAAGAGAGAGGGTTCTTCGTGTCCAATAACGATGAGTGTTTAATACGCAACGACGTTACATAGTTTAGCTATGGGTGGACATCGTATTAAGCTTCGTCCTTGGTGCCATCTAAATATTTTACTTGTAATTTAAATATAAATATACTTTCCTGTCCAAATTAATGTACTTTTAGTTTTGTTTATAGTAAATAAATTATTTGTTTTTCTTGAACAATTTCTCAATTAGTACCCTAGACACTGATGCAAATGCGATTAAATGGGCATTTTGTTCCATCCAGCCCTACACACATCCACACACACACACACACACACACACACACACAAACACAAACACACACACACACACACATATACACTGGTGTGAAAAATTTAAGCAACAATGCAAATTTTAAGCAGTTAGCCATGAAATTGCAGAAAAGGAGTTCTTGCGATCAGTACAATGAACACGTAATTCAAGAGAAAGGTCATGCGTATGCAAATATCAGGAACAAAACGTCACAGGCGACGTGAGCGTACGCAAAAGACGTGCGGAAGATGCGCTCAGCTCAACACTACAATAAAAGGAAGGACGGAGACGCAATTAAAGACATTCGCTGCAAGTGCACGTGAGTTAATTCGTGAACTATGGCTAGCAGAAATCACCTGGTCGATTTCACACGTGGAAGAATGATCGGAAAGCTGGAGGAGGGGCGTAGTGTGACCAGTGTAGCTGAAGAGTTCGGAATCAACAAAAGTGTCGTTTCGCGCGCTTGGAAAGCCTTCCAAACCACAAGTACAGCTGTGAGAAAGGTTGGTGGTGGCCGCCCCAGGAAAACAACTGCAGTGGATGACCGATATATCGTCCTGCAGGCGAAAAGAACCCGAAACCAGTCAGCAAGCGCTATTGCTCAGCAACTGTGTGCAGCAACGGGGCGACAAGTGTCGCGTTTTACTGTGTCCAGACGCCTTCACAAAGGTGGCCTATTCGTCCGCCGTACTGAACGCTGCATCCCTTTGACAGTTTCCCACCGGTGGCACCATTTAGAGTGGTGCAGGGAGCACAAAAACTGGACATCTCATCAATGGAGTCGTGTCCTCTTTACAGATGAGAGTCGTTTTAGTGCCACAAGCGATTCCCAGCGCCAGTTGATTTGGAGAGTGGTCGGGACACGGTTTCATCCCAGTAACATCACGGAAAGAGACCGTTTTCGGTGGTCCTGGAGCTGTCGTCTGGGGAGGCATTATGATGAACGGGCGGACAGAGCTCCACGTTTTCGACAGAGGTTCAGTAACTGGAGATCGCTATTGTCAGGAGGTGATCCTTCCCCATGTGCGTCTGTTCCGAGGTGCCATTGGATCAGCCTTCGTTTTTATGGATGACAATGCACGGCCACACAGGACTCATGCTGTTGAGGAGTTCCTGGAATGTGAAGATATCACTCGAATGGATTGGCCGGCGTGCTCCCCTGATTTAAATCCGATAGAACATGTGTGGCATGCTTTGAGGAGACGTCTTGCGGCACGATTACATCCTCCTGGGAACACCCGAGAACTTAAACAGATGCTGATTGAGGAATGAGCATTATTACCTCAAGAACTGTTGGACAATCTGGTGCTGAGTATGGGGAGACGGTGCGAAGAAACCATTGCAGTAAGGGGAGGGCATATCCCATACTAAGGAACATCTGCTTGCTGTTCTTCCTCTTGGACAGACAATCATGTGTAACGATACTATGAGTTCAATAAAGCCTTTTTTTGTTTGATTCCATACTGTATGCATTGTATTCATTTCTGAGCAACTATGCTTTCGTCATTCTTTCAGAACAAAATGCTGTATCTCATTTCTGAATTTCGTGTCTCTGAGATGATTTCTCGTGAAGTTATGGCAAAAAAATTATTTGTTGCTTAAGTTTTGCACACCAGAGTATATATATATATATGTATATATATATAAGGCTTTAACATCAATAAGAATGTGGACCTATTTAATAAAATTCGGCCCAATGAAACCGACTTTTTGTTTGCATAATTGGCTGATTAACACTATAAGCATGTATTAGCTTTGAACAAAAATTAACAGAAAATTAAATTTTTGTACTTCAAAGATGTTTACATTTTTTTGGGACAAAGAATTGACACTATTATAATAAGATAAAATAAAATGTAAGGTTTAAATAAAAACGTGCTAATGATATTAAGATGATTCAAATCATGTGACTTTAAACTAACTTGTCTTCGGTAACTAAGTCGAATACGCCTCAAATATTGGATTAAATGCTCTTAAAAAAGGCTTGATTGGAGGTGACTCTGTTTGCTGTTGCGATTAATCTGAAAGGCGACAACTTAATTTTTGCTTCTAGTAATTTTGCTTCTAATATTCATAATTTTTACTTCTGGTAAAATGACTACAAGACTGGAAGTGGGGAAATAATTTTTTTGAAAGTGTTTTATTCATTTTATTTTATTTCCCTTGAAAATAATTTTATAAAATGGTGTTCACTAAAAATAATGAAATGAAAAATAATTATTCTAGAAACGGATGATTTGAGCGATTATGATTATACTATAAATAATAATTAAAAAGTCGTCAAAGTAGAGCATGATTATGTAAGCTTAATTGATATTTACACGGAAGAAAAGGCAGATTTAAATGTTAAACATTAAAAGTCAATTTTACGTTGCATGAAGTGATTCTTATTTTCTTTATACATAAAAATATGTTATAATTGTCAGATAATTCAATCTCAAAATTCGAATGAATTTTCACATTTCAGAACTTCTTGAAAACAAAAAAAAAACAAAAAAAGTGAAATTATGAAATTTGTCATGCGGCATTTTTACAATGTCTGCAAATTTCTAACAAATTGTATATAAATATTTTCGATGGGATGTCTGCCTATTATCCCATCCATATCGATGTTAACACGATAATTCTAAAATAGAACAATGTAGTTTCAAGAATATGCGAGCAGAGCGTGATATAAGTCACTTCATAAATGCAACAGAAAATTGTTTTGCTTTATTTCGAAAGCGGATTGAATTTCCATTTTCTTAAAGTATATTTCCTTTCTTGTCATACATTCATTTAGTATATCACAAATCTGATTTTTAAAAATTATTATCTCACGATTATAAGATTCATTTAGTATGTAGTTAGTGAAAAGCATGATATCAAAATCTCTGGCAGCTTAAAAACAGAGGTGAAACCAAATTCTTGAAATTGTTCCGAGAAATCTTTTTGAAGCGTGGAAAAAAACTATGTTTCATTAATTTTATTATAATTAATTATATTCCTTATTTTTGTTTGTCAAACTTTTTGATTACATTTCTTTCCCGATTTACTACCTGTTTTTGACGTCTGATAACATCATCAAGGATTTCATTGCTGTTTTTTCACCTCTTTAAATAATAAAAAAGACTGTGACAGTCTGAAGGTCAGGATGTTTGAAATAGATACCGACTTAAACCTTTTCACAATGATTGGACATTGAGATATTCTTTTTTGAAAAATTAATTGCAAATTAAGTGAAATTTTGGGCAAAAATTATTTTTACAACATCTTCAAATTAAAAAAATATATATCCTTTTGGTATTATAAATTTAGCTGTCATGCAAATTTTGTTAGTTAATTTTAACAAATGTTTAAAGATGTCTTAATTATGTTTTGTAGCAATACTTTTAAATATTGTAATGGAATTCAAACCTTTTTTAATGCTGCATCAAATTTTTAAATAGTATGTTTTGTCTTTGTTAAAAATATCAATATTTCTGAAATATTTTTAACCCTCCATTTCACTTTAAACATATGCATAGAATATAGTGATCATTTGCACAACTTGCAGATGTTATATTTTTGTTTTCTCTCTACTCCTTTTTGTACTTCTTGATTAGTTTTATCCCATATGTCTATGTATTTACATTGAATTCTGATATCGCATTAGATATTATTCTTTGAAGAATTATAATTAAAGTAGCTATACAATCAAATCAAAGCTAGTTGTCTTTATGAACACGGTTCGCAAGAAAGCAGATCCAACTGCACGCAGCTAGTTATGAAAAATTCTGGCCACAATGTTAATCAATAATCTGGCAGTGGGTCTGACAAATCAAGATGCAAATCAGAGTGCTTTGCTTGATTTAATTGGACTTTAATTTTAATTATATTTCAAACGAATTAAGTTTTCATAAATTTATTTCATTTAAGTTTTCATTTTTATAATAGATGTTAATAACCGACTATTAATGAATTAACTCTTTAGTATCAATTGTAGTCTATCACTGTAAATATGCCATATGAATGCATATAAACATATACGCTTTTTTTTAAATCCATTTTTAAGAAAAGACATTCCTAATATCTTTTTAGCCTTTGGTTAATATTTTGGAATTTCAAAATTTATATTAGTAATGACATAATTTTTCTGTTGTTTTTATTAAATATATAATTAGTAATAACATTTTTAGTTTATTTAAATATGTTATTCAAATAAACTAGTCTGAACTTAAATATTAGTGTCCTAATTCAACATTATGAGTTTACTAATTGATTTGTTAGGATTCCGACATCCCATCAGAGTAAATAGTTACCATCCCTATCACATTGTTTTATTAATAGAGCATTCGGCTTTAATCATCACGCTGTTCACCTTCTACTCAGTGAATCCCGGTGTTTATCGGTCATAGCTAATTGCATTTAATTCAGACAGCAAGTTACCATTTCCTTTCCTAGATCAATATTAATTCTATTTCTTAACTCCAGGAAAACGGAATTTGAGAGACAGAGGTTGCTTTTCAAAAACATCCTGCAGGCAGAAGAAATTCAATTATTTCCATCGCATTTCACATTTCTGCTGGATAAACAAAAATACCCGAACTTATGGAGGAGAAGCGAATCCCTCCAGTGGGCGGGAAGCCTCGAGTCGCCTTCGAGAAAAAGTGTCAGGAACAGTTTGATTAATGTATAACTCCATTTTTGATTGGAACAAAGTGCACGAAGTGTATTCCGAAAATGGAATTTTAAATTTCGCTTTTACGCGCCCTCACCTGCCTTCCACCTGGAAGGATTATTCAAGCGTTGAGCCGAAGCCAGTTTATTCAATTCCTGCGATATTTAATGGAAACTTTGGGTTAAAGCTTCCGATTCCTTGTGCGGCAAACAAGTTTGTTTTGAAAAGTCACGCACTTTGCTTAGACAAATGGTCACTTTTGCCTATCTCTGGATGTAAGAAAGAAAAATAATTCACTCTCGCATTTTGGTATCTCTCGCCTTCTAACAGAAACAAATATCGCGTTCCCGTCTAAAAATAGCCACAAATCAATTAGTCTTCAGCAAAAAGCTAATGTTTAGATTTTTACTTAAAGTTTTTCAATCTCTGTGAAGTTCGTTTATGAGCTCTGCAAAAAAGCGAGTGAAAAATGAGGAAACCATTCTAAATTTCATGTTCGGTTTATGAAGGACTGCAGCAATGAATTTTGGAAATATAACTACGTTTCTTGATTTTTTTTGTAATCTAAAAGAATAACGAAAGATGCATGATAAATTCAACTGGAAAGATTAGATTGTAGTTCATTCGCAATATATGGAACTTGCGCACCAATTCATGTTTGTAATAACGCCACCTCGAAATTATTACTCTGAAAATTATTGAAATTATTTATGATTTTCACTAAATTTCAGAATTTATCATATTATTCACAATACTGATTAAACTGTTGGTCCCTATTCTTTTACATCAAATTTACCAAAACTCCTGAAGGATGTTTTAAATTTGCCCCATCAAAAATTTTGAAGCATAATCTGGGTGATGATGAACCAATTAACTTCATTATCTTCACACAAACTGGACTTCTAACTCGCAGTTACAGCTTTCACTTACATTCGACACGCTTATGTAATAAATTCTATGCTTTGCTGCCTATTCACAGAAACCTCGATTCATTCTGAACAACTGAAATTCCATCCTTCTCGTGGTAAATACAGCAAAGTTACTTTCACCGTTTATCAACCATGCATCACTTCTATCAGTTCATCGGAAGGGAACGACCTGATAATTTTCCGGTTATCAGTGCAAACAGGAATCGCAAATAAATGGAAACGGCGATCCTCTGTGCCAGTGCTACTTTTATTTGGCGCGGAATTTTTACCATACACATTAAATTAAGGCAACTACTTAAATTCCTGCGAGTGGCAGGACTTTCGTTTATTTTACATGTTACATTCCGCGAGGTTGAATTGCTGGATTTGCAAATAACGCCACAATGAGTTTTGCATTATGCAATACTTGCAGTGTTGAGATATTACCTACAGCATACACTTTATGTATAATTTTCCATCCCCCATTTCACCTTTTTTAGAAACTTTTTAAGTGGAAAGGTAATTTTTTTTTTCAAGTACTAAGAAGCAATTATGTCATTTTTCTTTTTTTGAATTTGTCAAGAAGTGTGGAATTCTATAAGATTTAAAGAAACAAAATTGCATTCAATTTCGCATATACTGATTATAAAAAAATAATTTAATCAATTTTTATCTTTTTAGCATAAAACAATTCAAAAAAATTCTTGCTGCGTATTCATTCTACTCAATTTTGTTTGATCATTTTCTTTTCTTGTTTTCTGATTGTCCCCTGGAGAGGTTCTAGTTGGAATACTGGATGCGCTTTGAGCATTGTTCTGTTTAAGAAATCACGTTCATTTTTTCGCAGTTAATAATTCGCTAAAAAAACAATCAAACGAATAATCGCAATTGAATTGAATATTGAATTCAGTAGATCAAGTTTTAAAATTTACAAGAAACAGTGGAATACTTTATTCAAAGAAATTTCGAAATATTTTAAGCTTGTAATATGAATCCGCGATTTATCATACATCTGTAGGGAATTTTTGCAAGAAAATAATAATATTAATAATAATTTGAGCCAGTAGCACTCCGACCTTCTCACCGCAAGAGATTGCTTCCCTGGGCGGAGAAACTTGCTTTATCCCTTTCTCATGTGAATATTAGAGCTGTAAAGCGCTATAAATCTGATAAGACATTTGAAGTTCTTTAATAATGTATGATAATTTCTTTCGAAATATATACATAGTATAAAATGAAGTTTCCTGAAAGCGTCTTTATATTGAAACCCTAAAAACTCGAGAAATAATTAACTAATTTTGGAGACATTTGTACCATTTTGTAGGGCATTTATTGGGAAAGGTTTTAGTATATTGAAGTTGTATCAAAATAAAAACAGGAGTTTTATAATTACGATTTGAATTATTTTCCTACTACGATTCGCGCATGCGTCAAGCAGCAGTATCTGTGCTTTGCACTTAACTGTGTGTGAACGGAAATCTCAAACTTCGCATGTGCAAATAGCAAGAGCTGTGGTATTCATATGCGATACATTTCTTTGTTTGCGTCTGATTGTAAACAGCGATTCAAATTTCGTTATCCCCAAAAGAAGGAAATTCAACCTTGGCCGGAGCACATTAAATACCAAAACGCTTCGTTTGTTGCGCGATAATGAAAATTTAGAGGAAAGGAACGCTAAGTTAGCGAATATCTGAGAAAGAATGTCCACAATTTCTTCAAAAGAGAGTCTTCTGCTGAGCGAAGTAACCGTCTCTCTTTAAATCGCACTGCAATTGAATGACAGAGACAGAATGAATCTCGTCTGTCTGCTGACAAAGAAAGACATTTAAATTTGAGACACAGGAGAAGTGAAAGAACAAACGTTCCTGATATTTAGTCCGAAAAGAAGTACATCGCTCTGAATTTCGATCCATGTGTTGGATTATAGAAATGATGTATCGGTTTCAATAGGAACAATGTCTATAATTTGTCCATATGGTTCAGCTTTAGGAATAGCTTTGATATACAGTCATTTTCTCCAAAAAATAACTGATAGCCAAATTTTAGTGAAATGGCCGAATGTGTCGAGAACGGCAGCAATAGGGTAACAGTAACAAAAGTGACACCGAAAAATTGCCAACTTCGCAAAGCAAAAAATGACTGTATATAAAAGCTTAGCCCAGCTTTAAAATAGGAAAGATGAATAAAAAGGCATGTGTTGTTTACAAGGGAAAATTGAAAACATTTTAACAGTCTGAATAAGGAACAGCATTGATATACAGTCATTTCAAACCAAAATGTTTATCTCCAAATTTTAGCAAAATGACTGAATGTGGCGCGAACGGCAGCAGTAGCGTTTTCAATGTAAAGGTTCAGAGGAATGCTGCTGCAAATTAAAGGAAATATAGAAAAAAAAGTCAATAAATGCAGTAAAATGAAATGCATGCAAAAAAATTTAACTGAAAGTAAGCAGAAGTATGTGCAGCAGGAAAAAATCAAGGAAAATGAACAGGAAAGATCGAAATACAGTAGCATACAGTAACATAAAAATAATGGCCGCCATGCAACCCCAAACAAAGCGCCACCGAAAAATTGCCCCTCGCAAGGCGCAAAATGATTGTATATCAAAGCTTAGCCCTAAATATTTCTGAATATATGCTATAAAAAATTATTTTGTAGTTACTTTTGATGATTTCTGAATATCATTTTGATCCTGCCAGACATTTCCAGGCTAGACTTAAGTCTAAAGCTAATTTTTCCTCTTAGATGTTATGCCACGGGCAACGTTGTGCGGGTACTGCTAGTATCTAATACAATTCATTAATTTTGCATGAATCACGAGGGACCTAGCTGTAAAGAAATAAGACTTCTCTTGCTATAACTCTTTCATTCTGTTATTTCAGTTTGAATTTGATAACACCTCGGACAGTTTTTTCCTATATTGGAATTATTTATTTTAAAAATAAGTGACGTTTCTTTCATAAGAATAGTGAAATTGCTTCGTTTTACCATCTTCTTCATTTGCTCCTTTTGTTTCATTGAAATAAAACTTTGTTCAAAGGGATTAATTCAGAAAATAATACTAAAAAAACTGATGAATGATACTCATTAGTCATATTATCTTAAAAAAGGATGTTATTCGGGATTTAAAATTCGAAACTGAAAGTCAAAAATGAAAGTAAATTTTCTTTTAACCCATCAGGTTTTTCCAACATCCATTGAATTCTTCATAATGACTAACACCCATTGAATCCGGTTTCAGCTAAACGCCTCTTTGACCACTGCTTTTTTGCGGTAAAAGCACACGAATGGAATCATAAGTACATGATACTGAAATCATAAGTACACTGAAATCATAAGTACATGATAAAGATGCATTATATTATGATGTCACGTACTTTTTTTTTCTCTTGCAAGATGACCAACGACCTCATTAAATTGCCTCAGTGCATTTGATACGTTATAAATTGACTGTCACCACGGTTTTGGCATCCATGAAACAACCGGCACACACATACACACACAAAAAAAAATGCCATCATACGTAGTGTATTCAGCAGATACGAAAACCGTTATATCCGGTACCAATCCAAAATCTTTCCAAGATTTGAGACTGATCATACCAGTGTGAACAAATTTGGAGCTCTCTTTTAGTGACTGCACTTTAGAGAAACGAACGTTAAAAACCTAAATAAGAAAGAAAGCACAAATAATTAAATGTTTCCACTCTTCCAACATTATTACAACCATCAATATTTCAATTTTCAATAAGAAAGGTCGCTTTATGCTCAGATATTCTAGTTAAGTTTATTATAAAGGAACTGTAGCTGACTCTAACTTTAATTAATTTTAATTAAAAATTTAACTTTAAAATAAATTTTATCGATTATTTTCCCATTACTGCTTACATTTATTCGTAAAGAGTTAAGCAAATGTGTTTACAAAGTTTATAAAAAATCATTAATTCGAAAAGTTAAAAAAATGCCTGTCTTGTGAAATTATTTACGAATTTATTCACAAGAATTCTGTAGCGCAGTATTTTTCAAAATCTTTTTTTTTTCTCATCAATAGTTCACGGGAATTTTGTTCGTTTTCAATTGAATCTCTGATACATGATTTGGTATTCATTATTTCCTTAATAAAGTAATTTGATATTTCAAATTGCTGCAGGCATTTAGCATATTTTTTTTGTGTGTGTGTGTGACTTTTTACCTGTTTCATCTATTGGTTATGCGGAAGGAGACGGATTAACATTCACATGGAACAAATCATTTTGCACATAGCAAATTATTTGAATTAAAACGTGATGATAAAAAAATAAAAGATTGGCAAGCACATTCTTTGAGCTCTCTAGATGCATTTACTAATATGCTTACTATCTTAGAAGTCTTTTTTATAGATTTCACACAAAATTTGATGAAATAAAAAGGGGGGTTAACGTTTATTACTGT